>JAOTOL010001249.1:82500-180000 GCA_034440575.1 Imbricaverruca yamaguchii | reverse complement strand
GGTCTGGTCGGCTCGCGCCTGCTTCCTGGCAGGCGGTGTCGCGGCCGGCGGCCACCAGCTGGGGCGCTGTCCAGGAGCGGTGGACGCGCTGCACAATGGTCGCCGCTAGCTCGTTACCGCACGCCGTTTGCGCGGCTCCACCGCCGCCGGCGCCTCCAATTGCCACTCTGTTTTGCTTGGCCGGGCCTCCCAGACTGAGCGCCAGCAGCGGTACGAATTCATTAATATAGCGCAACGGCGTCTAATTTTGGCGCGGCACAGTGGCTCGCGCGCCGCCCGCCGCGTCACTCTGTCGTCCGTCGTCGCGCCGCTCGTGCGGCCGTGTCGCGCATGTTGCGCCCACCGCGCTGCGCTTGCCGCCGACGCGCGTCGATCGGTGCGGCGCGGATCGGCGTCCTATTTGTGGACGGCAGCACAGTGTCGGGCTGATTACCGACGGAGCCGGTGCGATCAGAGGTGAAACAGGTCGTTCAGCGGCGCCGTAGCAGCGGCATCGTCGATGTTGCCAATCAGAGGTCAATGAACTCGCTGCCGTCTCTCCGCTGTCCGACGTTGGGTCGAGGTCAGGTCGAATCGAGCGCGTGTCCTCCTGCGCCCGAGTCTGGGTCGTGGTCGGGGTCGGGTCGGAACGGAAGCGTCAGATGCCGAGTCAAGTCGAATCAGGTCGGGTCGTGTCTGGATGTTCTCAGTGGGGCCATTCGGTCCGAGTGGTTGACCAGCACATTCGCGCTATGGATTTAAGAGATGGTCGGAACATAGCACCGGCAGGCGCCATGACACCATGCAAAGCGAAACAATGCCCACGACCGTTGCTATTGCAAAGCGACGAAGCGAACGCAAACAGAGCCTGCCGAGCTGGATAATACGTTGCGTGCGATTTAGGACTTTAGTGAGCCTCGCCCGTCCTCCATATGTCCTTCAAGTGAAAGGATTTAGCGAGCTCGGCCTTTTTGGTGCTCCCGAATAATTTATTTCACAGAAGCATCATGGACTGACATTATGCTAGTCAGGACTTTGAACGATATCACTCAGCCAGCCTAATGCTGGCTCCCGTCGCGATGCAAAGGCATGAATTGCAGGGAAATAAGGACAGTTTGGGCACCCCCGTCGGCCGAGGATTCCGCACGTTGGTAACAATGGCTTCTTTGTCGAGGCACGCCAAGACGGATCCAGGTCGTCTAGTCGTCAGTCAACCGTGTTTGTATCGCCTGTCTGGGATGTCAGTCTGAGGCGCGGTGGGACGATCGCACCGTGTCTGGGCTGTCAGTCTGGGGCGCGGTGGGACGATCGCACCGTGTCTGGGCTGTCAGTCTGGGGCGCGGTGGGACGATCGCACCGTGTCTGGGATGTCAGTCTGGGGCGCGGGAACGCACCGTGTTGGTGCGGGTGGGACGATCGCACCGTGTCTGGGCTGTCAGTCTGGGGCGCGGTGGGACGATCGCACCGTGTCTGGGCTGTCAGTCTGGGGCGCGGTGGGACGATCGCACCGTGTCTGGGATGTCAGTCTGAGGCGCGGTGGGACGATCGCACCGTGTCTGGGCTGTCAGTCTGGGGCGCGGTGGGACGATCGCACCGTGTCTGGGCTGTCAGTCTGGGGCGCGGTGGGACGATCGCACCGTGTCTGGGCTGTCAGTCTGGGGCGCGGTGGGACGATCGCACCGTGTCTGGGCTGTCAGTCTGGGGCGCGGTGGGACGATCGCACCGTGTCTCAGCAGCGGATCACAACAGGTCACAATGGGATCCGTTGTGAAGTCACAGTGGGATCCGTTGTGAAGTCACAGTGGGATCCGTTGTGAAGCCACAGTGGGATCAGTTGTGAAGTCACGGTGGGATCCGTTGTGAAGTTGAACTCACTGGCGGCTCGGCGGCAGGACCTGCCGGTGGCAGGAGCGGCTGGCGCCAGGAGCAGAAGCAGGAACGGTTGGCGGCAGGAGCAAGAGGCAGGAACGGCCGGCAGCAGGAGCGGCTGGCGGCAGGAGCGACCGGCGGCAGAAGCAGGAGCAGGGGCGGCCGGCGCCGCAGCCGTCATGGGCAGGACGCTGAACTGAGGCCCGACTGCTATTGACTCACCTCTGTCGGAGGAAGCCAAGACAAACACAAACGACAAAAACGACAAATGAAAGAAGCCCGCTTACTGCCACATATCTTGGGACAGTTAGGGGAGGGACAGGGGAGCTGCTTAGCAAAGCATCTTCTCGAGCTACCAACCAAGATGTGAACTTTACTGACTTTCTTATGTTTTTACTGCTGATGAGCGTGCCGGGTTTGCATCAGTATCAGAGAGGGCGTCGTTCTTGTCTTGACGGCTTGGGCGGATGCTACCCCTGTCTCCAGCGGTGTCGCAGATTGCGACGGCAGCTGCATTTTTGGTACCAATTTCTTGATCGGCAGTCGGCTGTATCTGCTTCCGTGAGGAGTGACTACGCTACGGTCGCCGCAACGCCAAGCCGCGCGGCTACTTTACTACGGTTGCCGCCGTACTGGACCGAACGACTGTGCTACGGTCGCCGCTTTTCCGGGCCGAACACAGAGGTCAATACATGCTCGTGTTTGTGGCTCACAAGCAATCTGGAACAACGTTTTGTCGTATGAATGATTGCAGCTGAAATGTGGCGCTGAAATAGCTAGCTAAAAGCAAGCAGCTGCAATGTGGCCACCTTTCAAGCGGGGAGTAGTCTGATTTCGACAAAGCTAAAGTACTCCAGTGCCGTTGCACGGACAATTGATATAGCCCCCTCGGCTCTTCTTTCCCCAGGACAAAAATTAGCAGCGCCACTCTGCGAATGGGCATCACAACTCCCAATTAATGAATCCTCGATAAATACATATTTGTGGCCCGAGTGACAACAAATTTTCGCTAACGCCACCTGCTACGGAACCGGAAAATGATGGTTACCTGGTGGCACGGCCCGGCCCTGTTTGTCGGCTGCATCACACCCCATTGGTGACACGGCCCGGTCCTGTGTCAGCGGGCACGGCCCGGTCCTGTGTCAGCTGGCACGGCCCGGTCCTGTGTCAGCTGGCACGGCCCGGTCCTGTGTCAGCTGGCACGGCCCGGTCCTGTGTCGGCTGTGGCCCACTGGTGACACGGCCCGGTCCTGTGTCGGCTGCGGCACGGCCCAGTCCTGTGTGTCGGCCGTGGCACGGTCCGGTCCTGTGTCGGCTGTGGCCCACTGGTGACACGGCCCGGTCCTGTGTCAGCTGGCACGGCCCAGTCCTGTGTGTCGGCCGTGGCACGGTCCGGTCCTGTGTCGGCTGTGGCCCACTGGTGACACGGCCCGGTCCTGTGTCGGCTGCGGCACGGCCCAGTCGTGTGTGTCGGCCGTGGCACGGCCCGGTCCTGTGT
Source organism: Imbricaverruca yamaguchii (assembly GCA_034440575.1). Classification (NCBI taxonomy): domain Eukaryota; kingdom Metazoa; phylum Arthropoda; class Thecostraca; family Neoverrucidae; genus Imbricaverruca; species Imbricaverruca yamaguchii. The sequence continues at coordinate 176,654 of JAOTOL010001249.1, read as the reverse complement.
CGGCTGTGGCCCACTGGTGACACGGCCCGGTCCTGTGTCAGCTGGCACGGCCCAGTCCTGTGTGTCGGCCGTGGCACGGTCCGGTCCTGTGTCGGCTGTGGCCCACTGGTGACACGGCCCGGTCCTGTGTCGGCTGGCACGGCCCAGTCGTGTGTGTCGGCCGTGACACGGCCCGGTCCTGTGTCGGCTGTGGCCCACTGGTGACACGGCCCGGTCCTGTGTCGGCTGCGGCACGGCCCAGTCGTGTGTGTCGGCCGTGACACGGCCCGGTCCTGTGTCGGCTGTGGCACGGCCCGATCCTGTGTCGACCGTGGCACGGCCCGGTCCTGTGTCGGCTGTGGCCCACTGGTGACACGGCCCGGTCCTGTGTCGGCTGCGGCACGGCCCAGTCGTGTGTGTCGGCCGTGACACGGCCCGGTCCTGTGTCGGCTGTGGCCCACTGGTGACACGGCCCGGTCCTGTGTCGGCTGCGGCACGGCCCAGTCGTGTGTGTCGGCCGTGACACGGCCCGGTCCTGTGTCGGCTGCGGCACGGCCCGATCCTGTGTCGACCGTGGCACGGCCCGGTCCTGTGTCGGCTGCGGCACGGCCCGGTCCTGTGTCCGCTGTGTTCCACTGGTGGCACGGCCCAGTCCTGGGTGTCGGCTGTGGCCCATTGATGACACGCAGGGATGCGGAGCCGGGAAAATTTTGGACGGCTCCGGCTCCGACTCCGGCTCCGGGGAAGTATCCCGACTCCGGCTCCGGCTCCGGCTCTGGCTCCGAGTAAAATGTCCCGGCGGCTCCGGGTCCGGCTCCGGCTCCGGCTCCGTACATCCCAAATGTGATCGATCCATTAAGTAAGAGCTAGGGGGATGTAAAAACGTTAGTCGCGAGCACTCAAAGGCGCAAACTTCAGACAATTATACGTAACTTCCACACATAAACCCTGTATCTATCTTTAAATGACCCCCCCCCCACCCAAATCACTTTTCGGTGTTATGCCCTTGTAAACTGACGCTCGTTTCGTGCCGTGTTGGGGCAATCAGAAGAGGGGAGACTCGAATCAACAACACTCCTCATCCCGTGAACGGTCCAAGGAACATCATTGTTGTAAATTGTAATGTTTGACCTCATCTCTAATAAGGTACAACAACCCGTTGATGATGGAAACAATGAACTTAACTAAACTAAACATGGAACTATTGCATTGACTACTGAGGCTAGAATATGGTTATTGGTTATTCTACCATTATTTGATAATATTTCTACATGTTACTCGTATTTAAACATTTTTGCTTTCAAAAATGCGTTTTCATACCATACCATACCATACTAGGTATAACGTGTTCATTTCACGTTTGCTAATTTTGTCGGAGTCGGAGTCGCCCTGCTTTTGACGGCTCCGGCTCCGACTCCGGCTCCAAATAAAATGTTCCGGCGGCTCCGGCTCCGGCTCCAGCTCCGGCTCCGCATCCCTGGTGACACGGCCCGGTCACCAGTGTGTCGGCTGTGGCCCACAAGCCGGCCCGCGCGGCGGCGGCAGTCGTTACCTTGGCCAATCTGCCAGTTGCGTCATCGTCCGCCGCTGTCGTCGACACCGACGAGCCGCCTTCGAAGCGATCGACCCCGACGCCAACAGTGGCCGGCGCTGCCCGGGCCGGAACGGGTCGGCCGGCCTCCGCCAGCGTCCGAGTCGACCGTGTGACGTCACCGGTCGGGCGTTCTCCGGCCGAATGAGCACGCCCACTGTTGTGGGTGGGCTACCCGACCTGGCAATATGCGCCGCCGGCGGTGCTGTCGACTGGCTCGGGCTCGTCAGCCGCTCGTCAGTCCGGGTCGTCAGCTGCTCGTCAGTCTGGGTCATCAGCTGCTCGTCAGTCCGGGTCGTCAGCTGCTCGTCAGTCTGGGTCATCAGCTGCTCGTCAGTCCGGGTCGTCAGCTGCTCGTCAGTCCGAGGTCGTCAGCCGCTCGTCAGACCGGGTCATCAGCTGCTCGTCAGTCCGGGTCGTCAGCTGCTCGTCAGCCGCTCGTCAGCCGGTCGTCAGACCGGGTCGTCAGCCGCTCGTCAGTCCGGGTCGTCAGCTGCTCGTCAGTCCGGGTCGTCAGCTGCTCGTCAGTCCGGGTCGTCAGCTGCTCGTCAGTCCGGGTCGTCAGCTGCTCGTCAGTCTGGGTCGTCAGCCGCTCGTCAGACCGGGTCGCCAGAACAGTCTGGTCCGCCGCTCATCCTCCTGCGATTGTCCAATAACCAGTCCGCATTAGCATAACTGACGACGGAGACGGAAGCTTCTGCCATGGCCCGCCTCATGGCCGGCGGGGTCCTGCGGTGACATGCTCACGCACCCAGGCAATTTCCTCTCGGCTCCGCGCACGGTCAGCATCCGTCCATCTTCTAGTTAGACACATGACTCCTTTAGTCCAGTCTGAAAAGTATCTCCTGACCGTTCCCATCTGTAGGTAGTGCATTCTTCATTCTGAGCCACTTCATTTCTTGTGCCACTTCATCATAGCTAAAATTACATTATATAACAGTATAATATACTTTTATTCTATGTAATTATATCATGATATATTAGGCTGTTGAAGGTGGTCGTCAGTGTGTAAACATACTGAGGGATGCTTGACGTAGAAAATGCAAGACAACTTAGGGTCTTTTTCGATATTGTTTAACCCCCCAGACTAGCGGTTACGTTGGAAAGCCGAGCACTTCAACAAGTTACTGACCTTCGTGGATGCGATGGCATTTTTGATCCAGCGATTAAACTCACCGTGTGAACTGCAATTAAGTCGCTCGCTGGTTGCTTCTAAGCCAAATTTGCGGGTTTTGATCCGGTCTCGGACCTTTCCACGCAAATTGCGAGGCTAAATAAGATGTCGGTATGCTTGTAGAAACCGAACGTAGGATGTGGTGCTTATTTCGCGCCTGAGGATGACCAGACGGAGGGAGGGATACTCGTCTCCTAACCGCAAGGTGGTGGGTTTCAATCCCACAACCTTGCCCACTCCCCGGCATGGTTTTGTCACTGCTCTTCGCTCATGACCAGTCGAGGTGAAATACTGTTGGTGTGCTTTGGCTAAGGCAGTCGACACGTCGAAAGCCGATAACTAGCCAACCAAGTGCCGCCTATGTATCAAGCAATTCATTGCACATCCGACTCGACATTGACGGAATTCGACTTCATGAGAGAAAAAAGAAGTTTTATCTGTTCTGGAAAGTGATTGATTTACTGGAACTGGTACCTCCGGTGTAGCATGGCATGCAGCGCAATATTTGTTACGCAAGACTCTTTCAATTTGCAACGAAATAGCGATGAGGAGGCAAGTTATTTTGTGATTTTGCCTTGGATAGGGGGACGGACCAAATGTTATTGGGAGTCAATGGATAAGCTCCAACCATTCATCAACGTATTTTTCCGAGAGATGACCCTCACAGGTCACTGTACTTATAAGGTATATCTTCATTCTATATTTAGATATAGAAGGAAGATGTATTCTCACCCTCTAATCCAATCACTTTCCCTCACTTTTCAGCGCTGTTCTTAGATTCCTCGAATTCTCTATTACTGGTTCATCCATAATGGCCCAAGAAGCTCCTTCACTTGGAACGCCTTTAAATCCTACGTCTTTCATGCTCCCACCCCTGATACCATCAATCTAAATCATCCCCACATTTGGCACTATGTCCCAATACTGTGCAACGTCCATTAATATCCATCTTATAAATACCACTCATTTTGTTCTTCACCGCCCGCTTCATGCATTTGGGGCACGAGTCCTAGTTCGATTTCGCACGCTTCGGTAGCACCTCGGTCGAGGTTGGCACCACTCCCTAGTCTGGTGCGGCGTCGCCAGACCCTCCGCTCACCCTCGTTCCCTAGTCTGACGCGACGTCACCAGACCCTCCGCTCGCCGCTGTCTGGATCTGCTGTCGTTGGTCTTACCTCCGTCCGAGGCTGATGTTGCCGGTCTCATCTTTATCCAGGCCGGATGTCGCCGGTATCGCCTCCGTCCGGGCCGGATGTCGCTGGTCTCGCTGCCGTCCGAGCCGAGTATCGTCGGTCCCGCCTCCATCCCTGCCGGGTGCCGTTAGTCTCGCCTCCATCCTTGCCGGGTGGTGTCGGTCCCGCCTCCATCCCTGCCGGGTGCCGTTAGTCCCACCTTCATCCCTGCCGGGTGCCGTTAGTCTCGCCTCCATCCCTGCCGGGTGCCGTTAGTCTCAACTCCATCCCTGCCGGATGTTGTTAGTCTCGCCTCCATCCCTGCCGGGTGTCGTTGGTCTCATCTCCATCCCTGCCGGGTGTCGTTAGTCTTGTCTCCATCCCACCGGGAGTCGTTAATCTCGTCTCTATTCCTGCCGGGTGCCGTTAGTCTCGTCTCCATCCCTGCCGGGTGTTGTTGGTCTCGCCTCCATTCCTGCCGGGTGTCGTTGGTCTCATCTCCATCCCTGCCGGGTGTCGTTAGTCTTGTCTCCATCCCACCGGGAGTCGTTAATCTCGTCTCCATTCCTGCCGGGTGCCGTTAGTCTCGCCTCCATTCCTGCCGGGTGCCGTTAGTCTCGCCTCCATCCCTGCCGGGTATCTATGGCCTCGCCTCCAACCTTGCTGGGTGTCGTTGGTCTCGCCTCCATTCCTGCCGGGTGCCGTTAGTCTCGCCTCCATCCCTGCCGGGTATCTATGGCCTCGCCTCCAACCTTGCTGGGTGTCGTTGGTCTCATCTCCATCCCTGCCGGGTGTCGTTAGTCTCGCCTCCATCCCTGCTGGGATTCGCCAGTCTTGTCTCCGTCCGTGCCGGGTGTCGTTGGTCTCGTCTCCATCCCTGCCGGGTGTTGTTGGTCTCGCCTCCATCCCTGCCGGGTGCCGTTAGTCTCGCCTCCATCCCTGCCGGGAGTCACTGGTCTCGTCAGTGGATAGCTCGGGCGGCCGGCGGATTTAGACAATCAAATCACAGCACGGCTACCGGAATTGGCCGCCGCTGCCGCCCGGGCGGATCGGGCGGCTCGGGCGGCTCTGGCGGCTCGGGAGGCTCGGGAGGCTCGGGAGGCTCGGGAGGCTCGGGAGGCTCGGGAGGCTCGGGAGGCTCGGGAGGCTCGGGAGGCTCTGGAAGCTCGGGAGGCTCGGGAAGCTCGGGAGGCTCGGGAGGCTCGGGAGGCTCGGGCGGCTCGGGAGACCACCAGTGGTGCGCCACTTCCGCCGGCCCGGCACCGGCTTTGCCGGCAAGGGCTCGGAAAGGGAGAACACGGGGGCCCGGAAAGGGAGAACACAGGGAAAATCGGGACTGATGATTGCAATGCGTGGAGCATCAGTAGGTCTGGATTCAAGTGCTTCGCTTCAACCGCCAATCTGTCGGTGCCAGGAGGTGAGGAGCGGGGGAGGGGGAGCGGAGAAGAGCATCCGATTTCCTGGATCGATTCATCCCCCGCAAAATGGGCGCTGCATGACCGATGTAGTCGATGCGCCCCTAAACTCCAATAACCAACCAACCATCCCCCGCAAAGCTCACCAGTCTATCGTTAAGCGCGAATAATATTGAGAGATGTTTCTCCTCCTACATCTGTCCCCATGCGAAAGGCTTACCCTCCAGCTATGCGGCGCTTTAGGGAGTTCGAAGGTCAACGATTTCGTTATATTTCGAGAAGGTTTTGGTGCCGAGGTACAGGAAAGTAATCTAGTCATTATTTTTAGACATGCTTAAACGATGTTTTCAATCGGCTTATGCCGGTGGTGTTTCGACGTGTTTCTCGAAGGAAGACAGTGCAATCGAAGCGTCGATAAGTGTGTTTGAATTTGAGTCGTAATAATACATTTCCACTCGACTGATTTGTATTTCCGTGTTTACTAGTGAACAATTTTTGGCTGCAGGACGCGGTCTTTTGGAAAGACATGACTCAAATGATTTGTTCATCAAAAGACCAGTATCGCAAGTTTTGCGAAAAAATAACATAGACGACACGAAACGCTTCCACCTGGCGAGACCATTTTTCGATAACTATAAACACCAAGCTCTAGAATAGCACCACAGAAAGCTTACGGTGTCAGGGACAGTAGTCTTTGACCGTGTGTCTGCGTGTGCTGAAGCCCGGCGCAGCGGGCACATTTGGCTTTGACATTGATTGGTGGGCCACGGCCGCTGCAGTGGCAATCCCAGCCGTGCTGGAGGTGTGCAGCTGGCGGTGGTATTTGTTATCTGAGCCGCGGCTGGACTCGCTGGTGTCGGTGTGCAGGTGCCGTCAGAGCAGACTGTGCCGTCAGAGCAGACTGTGCCGTCAGAGCAGACTGTGCCGTCAGAGCAGACTGTGCCGTCAGAGCAGACTGTGCCGTCAGAGCAGACTGTGCCGTCAGAGCAGACTGTGCCGTCAGAGCAGACTGTGCCGTCAGAGCAGACTGTGTCGTCAGAGCAGACTGTGCCGTCAGAGCAGACTGTGCCGTCAGAGCAGACTGTGCCGTCAGAGCAGACTGTGCCGTCAGAGCAGACTGTGCCGTCAGAGCAGACTGTGCCGTCAGAGCAGACTGTGTCGTCAGAGCAGACTGTGCCGTCAGAGCAGACTGTGCCGTCAGAGCAGACTGTGCCGTCAGAGCAGACTGTGTCGTCAATGCTTCGCGCAAGCCTTCACGTCCAGATCACACGCCATACCTGCTGGATAGCTCAAGACAAGATTGTCACTTTGTGTTCGTACTTAAAGTAAATAATGTCTTGTTTCACCATCTGCATGAGGCAATCATTCGCCACAACGAAATGGCGTTACACCGCACGTTGTTAGCTGTGGTGTATTTAATTATTGAACATGTGCCATATAGTGATTGAATTGATTAACGACATGTTGTTAATCGAATTCGACAATTTTGTTATCAATAGTGTAAGCTTTGGTTTAGCGAAGGATATAAGAGGATTGAAGGGGAATTTTGCCTTCCATCTATCGGACCAACGTTGCGATATGTACGTGTATTGTACTTAGCGTATAGTGTAGTGTACTGGTCGAACCTAACTTGCCACTCATCACTAGTTACGTGTGTTACGTTCGTTCGTTTTATCCAGCTGTCGTCTTCCGGATGGATTCAGGTCCTGAAGGACACACATACCGTTCCCATGGCTTCAGATTGATCCAGCTCATTCCTGATCAGAAAGCCTGGATTGATCGGCCCGATGTTAAGCCACTTATCGAATCAAGAGCGCGCCAAGCTAATCCGGCCGCCAATAGATTCGTCAACAGAGGCTGGAAATAAAGGCCGACTTTGACAACGTGAGCGGGTTTGAGATGATCCATGGATTGCAGAGCATCGCGTCTAGAGCTTCGCAAACTCACGTCACGTAGTCGAACGCCATTTTCCCACGCAAAGAACAACCGACTGACCTATTTCATGCATTACTCTACTCACGTGTTTGCCCTGGCTAACAATCCTGACTTTGTGTGTGTGTTGGTGCACTGGGCTGTTGCGGAAACTGTCCTGCCGTTGGACCAGTTCGGAGTCAGTCCGTCTGTCTGTTTACACTATTTGACTACGCACACACACACAGACAGGGCTATCCGAGCCGCAGCAGCTCGGATAGCCCGAAGAACCGTCTGCAAATATGACCACTTTGCTCCATCTCAAACTGAATGCCTCTATCGTAGACAAAACAAAGCACACGACGCCTTGCAAGCATCTGATGTGCCCCCACACACTTCATCTACTGGTTCTGACATCGGCAGTATGTCTGCATCGGTGCGCGCTAAATGTGCCGGAGCCTAATCTGACATGTTTCTGCCGCGGTGAGATGGCATCCAGCTCGGTACCCCGCCGCTCACACCGCAAACGAACATCGTCAGCTGAGACGAAGGGTGCGCTCGAAAGCTCGCACGAATTGGGTTGGCTGGCTGATGTTATGATGGCGTACGAGGCGGTGCCTGGTACGTACCTGCTGTCGAATGTGAGATGGACTAAGCACGTCAGTATGCCACAAACATGCTCGCCATGTCCAAGCGCGGCGGTCAGCCATGTTGGCAGCATTGCGCAGATACGTTGAATCGCATGCTGTGTGACTTTCCGTTGCTTGCCTGTCATAATATCTGAACATATTTAAGGCTATGCATACCAAAACAAACGATGGTCACCGTGGTTGTAATGGTTTGTCCCGTGATAACTCGTGTAGAATAGGGGTCAGGAAGATCACAACGTTTCAGAGGCGAAATTGTAGGGAAATTTCGCTCCACCAGAACTTTATCAGACGTATCAAACATTGCCTCAGATAAACTTCCTTTTGGGACGCAGATGGACTGCAGGACCTCGACGTTCGCGATATTTAACACCCTGGGTAGCTCTGACTCAATAGCTCTGATTCTCCATCTCAGAGCTTCTAAGTATTCAAGTTTCCAATAGTGCAGTGTGATAGTCAAAATTAGTACATCAGCCTTGATTGGCTCAGATAGCTTCAAATGCTTCATATTCACTAGGCAATCTCACACATACATGCATCCACGTCTTCATACATCTCAGCCTGGTACATCATCTCAGTCTCTCGTTAATGTCAGTCACCTCATGACACATCATCTCCATCTCCAATCATCAGTCCGTGTTCCAATATTTCACGAGGTAACAGAGTTCACATACAATCTCTCTTTTTTCACACTGCTAAGAATGTAGCATGTCTGACTTGGAAGAACATAGCATGTCTCCAAACATGCTACATTCTTCCAAGTCAGAGGTGAAAACAGTTTCCAGCCTGTCATCAACAGAATATCGAACACCACCAGGCCGTCACATGTTGATAGTTCACATTAAGACCCGTATGTATGTGTGTGAGCGCGAAATTCCGACCATGCCGCTGAAATGGAACAAAGAGGAACGCTTTAGTCTATATATGCTCTCCAATTTGTTCAATTATATACGATCTTCAATTATTCATTAATATGTCAAATTGCAACACACCATGTAAGCTAATCTATAACAGCCACTGCACGTGGAGGGCATGTATTGTGAACTAAATAAATCTTGCTTCTATGGTGCGTATCCATCAATATACATCTACGGTGCGTATTATTGTGGTTTAATGTGCTCACAATATGTTGTGCACACATTTTACTGAGCGAAGAAAAGCCACAGGTCAGGCTAGCTTTTATTGTAAAAATATGCTCAATTTATGCCAGACAAAAATAAGATTTTTCTTTGAAAAAGATAAGGCCAGGTTAGGTTTCTTAACATTTGTATTATTGAACACACAAATTGTGCCTGTATTGAAGAAACAATTTAAAGTGAGGTAGGGTAAACCAGACTATTTTAGTTATGAAACAATGGTAGTACGTTATTTTGCTTTCCAACCAAAATATGCATTTCTCCGAGCGAATCAGTGGTCACATCATCCTAACCATGCTAATGAACATATTATTGCAACATGTTGTTCTCCAAATCCAATGACCCATTGAAAATGAAATTCACCAACACAAATTGAATTCCCCTGTACAATAAGGAAGTCAACATAGCACCAATATCAAGGGCAGAGTATCATAGGTCATACTTTGCATTAGTTTCAAGTATTTTTTTTTAAACCTTTTGGTCAATGCAGAAAGTTCTGCATATGACAAAACATGGGCCCTGATACAAATATATAGAACCCATGGAAGTGACCAGATGAAATTATTAAAATAAAGGCTTGCATTGGAAAAACCAAAACATTTTTTTCAATGATAAGGATTATAGAAGTCTGCAGTGTGGCAAAATGGCTGAAATAATATGTTAGACATGTTAGGCTGAGAAACGAGAAAAGTGTGAAGCTGAGACACTGAGAAAAGTGTCACTTAAATTAAGTATGACCAGGGGTTTATGTCTCGGAATTCTGGAATGGGAGAAGAATATGACGTTGCATTACAGGTTGGTATAGAGCTGAGGACTTTGATGACTTCTTTTAACGTGAATCCTGGATTATGAGAGGAAAACTGTGTAGCATTCCAAGTTGGAGAATGATGTGATTCTGATACATACACTGAAACAAGATGAGTACGTGTATGCTTGGATGGCTAGCAAATACAAGTTGACTGGGTATGTTAAGAGGTAACCTATGGACTTTACCACGAGTGGTAGGGTTTTTTTTCAGCCCTCTCCCTGTCCCCTCGATCACAGCTGCTAAATTGTTTCTGTACGCTTCTGATACATGCACTGAAACAAGATGAGTACGTATATGTTTGGATGGTTATAAAATACAAATTGACTGGGTATGTTAAGAGGAAAAACGGCCTGATGATAAGTACAATCCATACACAATGATAATACGGTACCGTAAGTTGTCACCATAACCGGAGATATTTTTCAAATATGTTACCCACGCTCGTGGCCGAGTAGCCGTATTTTTTCACCTCCGTTCCAAGTATTCCAGCGGTTTCATCTCCAACAGTGACACAGCGAATTCAGTCAGTCTCAGACATACCTCAAGCAGTGAGCCCGGGCGGCTGGCCGGCAGCAGTCAGCCGCCCTGTGGAGAGCCTCGGCCGTGAGCGAGGGAGTAAGTGAGTGAGGGCGATCCATCTCGCTCGGCTCTTAACGAAACTCAGGGTCACCGTCCTTTGGCCCCATGTCAGGAGCACATCATCGCCACGTGGCTCTGTACGGTCGTGAATAATGCCCGTTCCCGGTACACTGGACTGCACCTCGGGCCGCGCTGTCTATCTCTGAGACATTCCGAAGCTCAGAGACGTCTCGGAATCTCGGCCGCTCCGCGATAATCATGCTGACTCCGCCCGTGTCGGCACCGTCGCGCCACGGTCCGGCATCACAGCGCCGGCCGTATCACATCCGTCAGACACCAGAGGCAGACACCGACGTGTAGGTCTTCCAAGCGTCCCCCACAGGAAGCTTTGCTACAACATGAAAATTATCGAGAACTAGTGAAACGAACATTGATATTGAATGGATTGAACATACGACTATCTATGAATGAATCAACCTTGAAGCAGTTTTTCTGAAGATCTCTATCTGGAAAGTGGAGTTAGAATATTGATGGCGATGTTGGAGGCAAATTATCCCAATTTATGAACAGCATTTTGATGTACTTGGTGGCTAGTTTTGAGTCTTTCACCCACCACTCCTATCTGAGATCTACGCGATACCATTGCCCTGTGTGTTAGCCTGCAATAATTGATGAAAAGTTAATGCAAGCAACTGTCCTATCTCTTGTCACGCATGCTTCATGCTACCCACGAATGGCAGAGGTGCAGCTGTGGTGCAGTACGTAGTCAATTGATGCATATGAAGGACGAAACCGTCTGCATTGAAAGGGGACACCACTTTACGAGAGTCCAGAGAACATGTATCACAGCTTTTTAACAATTTTCCCAATGTGAAGTAAACGTTGAGTTCCGTGCATGCATGTTTCACAACGGTATTTATCGCCATGAAGGGTATGATTTATTTCACTCATATGCCATGGAATAATGATTAAAATATCGCATGCAATTAGCGTGCTACCACTTTAGCTATCTGGTCAATAATTATATCTTGGAGCGTATCGAAATCGATTGGAAGTGTATAGCTGCCTGCGAACGATGAATTTCATGACCTGATTTTCCTGGTGTGGAAAATGCTTTGCATATCATAAGCAACTTTTATCAAGTTTATCCACGTTAAATATACTCTGTTCTCAAAGTCTGTCACACATCCCATAATGTTCATTTGGAAAAACTCAGCCTATTCAAGGCCTATCGGGTTAGGTCGGACAACAGCGTCAACTGCTGGGGTGCCATCTTGCTACATATTATGACGCGTGTGACGATTGCAATGGATGCCAGTTTTGTATCTGTGAGCGCGCCAGTTTAGCCAATTACAATGCAGCATTTTGCGACATGAACTTAATATCTTCCGTAGAAGCGAATCTTCGAAATCCATGAATCAATCGGAAAGTTTTATTTAGCCGAATTCGCCGGTTGAAAATAAAATAGGCGCACGTGCTGCAACGCCAGTTAAGTTCCATTGGGAGGGATCCAATATGCAAGTATAAATACATCTGTGTTATATAGGGTTGTGTTCCACGAAAGCTATTCGTTCTATTGTCAGAACAATTATGCACTGCAATTGGTTACATTAGCGCGTACACAGATAAACACTGACATCGATCACAATCGCCCCACGAGTCATATATGTAGCCAAGCGATACCCCAGCAGTTGATTGCTATTGTCCAGACCTGAGCCTAGCATCCTCGATTCCAATATCAATGATCCTTCTGCGAAAACGAACCCATCTGCCTGGATCACAATGCAATCCTTTGGCAAAAGGAAACCTTAATCGTGCACCCCATGCCATCTCACTAACTGCGCTGTCTGCTATTGGCCGTACTGTCTGATATGGGCCGTGCTGTCTGCTGTAGATCGTGCTGTCTGCTGTAGGCCATGCTGTCTGTTGTGGGCCGTGCTGTCTGCTGTAGATCGTGCTGTCTGCTGTGGGCCGTGCTGTCTGCTGTAGATCGTGCTGTCTGCTGTGGTCCGTGCTGTCTGCTGTAGGCCATGCTGTCTGTTGTGGGCCGTGCTGTCTGCTGTAGATCGTGCTGTCTGCTGTGGGCCGTGCTGTCTGCTGTAGATCGTGCTGTCTGCTGTGGGCCGTGCTGTCTGCTGTAGATCGTGCTGTCTGCTGTAGGCCGTGCTGTCTGCTGTAGATCGCGCTGTCTGCTGTGGGCCGTGCTGTCTGTTGTAGATCGTGCTGTCTGCTTTGGGCCGTGCTGTCTGCTGTGGGCCGTGCTGTCTGCTGTAGATCGTGCTGTCTGCTGTGGGCCGTGCTGTCTGCTGTGGGCCGTGCTGTCTGCTGTAGATCGTGCTGTCTGATGTTGGCCGTGCTGTCTGATTTGGGCCGTGCTGTCTGCTGTGGGCCGTGCTGTCTGTTGTGGGCCGTGCTGTCTGCTGTAGGCCATGCTGTCTGCTGTGGGCCGTGCTGTCTGTTGTGGGCCGTGCTGTCTGCTGTAGGCCATGCTGTCTGTTGTGGGCCGTGCTGTCTGTTGTGGGCCGTGCTGTCTGCTGTAGGCTGTGCCTCCTGCTGTGTTTTGGGAAAATAACTGTTGGTGCAAACAAAATGTTGTGTGCACTAAGCACTATGCACATCGAGTAACCAATGAAGGAATAAAACATGGCCTGGCCGAACCATGTGACCCACGCGCCCCGCAGACCCCCGTCCTGGCGCGCAGAGGTGGTCTCGCCGGCAGCCGAGGCGCCGCCACGTCGACAGCAGAGCCGTCCGCTCCAGCGGTGCCGACCGGACATGTGGTCAGTCCTGAGGAGCCGGGCGGGTCTTGTGCTCCGGCCGATGGTGGTGCCGACCGGACATGTGGTCAGTCCTGGAGGAGCCGGGCGGGTCATGTGCCCCGGCCGACGGTGGTGCCGACCGGACATGTGGTCGGTCCTGGAGGAGCCGGGCGATCTTGTGCTCCGGCCGACCGTGGCGCCGACCGGACGTGTGGTCGTTCCTGGAGGAGCCGGGTGTGTCATGTGCCCCGGCCGACGGTGGTGCCGACCGGACATGTGGTCGTTCCTGGAGGAGCCGGGCGGTCTTGTGCCCCGGCCGACGGTGGTACCGACCAGACATGTGGTCGTTCCTGGAGGAGCCGGGCGGGTCATGTCAGTGTTAAATTTTTCAAGGAAATGGGTGGAAGGTACCACCTAATGGAAGTTCAATTGACCTCCCTCTCTGTGGCTTATGCTACATCCTTGCTTACTACTTACTGACTATGAAAGTTTACATCAAAAACTTTACTTCTGTATATGCTATGATGGGGTACATGGATGGTGTTCCTTTTCTAACCATCCAACTCTTACCAGAATTATCATCCATTCCATATTATCCATTATTGGTTTGGGATTATATTCCAAAACCAACTTGAAATCAACTGAAGACATCTTGAGGCCTTCAACAAGTCCAATATGCCATAGTTGGGGTGCATCAATGACCTCTGACCAGTATGACCATCACACTGCATGGCCACTGCAGTCACTGTGCTCCTGAACCCCCAACCTCTGACCAATAAATTTTATGAAACCATATGACAGAGCCTCTTCTGTTTCAGATAGACTACCCAGTATCCTGAAACCCAATATCATCCAGCACTCCTGAAGTCCTTATTCAGCAAACAATGAAGCCCTGCAATGAAGACAGTATGCAGGCTTATCAAAGTTGCTAGACATGAACATAAGATGTTATGGTGTATGGTGTTATGGTGCATGTTTCTTTTTCTGGTGCACATGCAATCAAATAAAATACCATTGCAAAATATACATGGCATCTTTTAATTGGATACATCACATGCGTGAATGAGATAATGCATCTCGCAGAAAGCAGATGAGTGGGTTGGTACCAAGTTTACATTAAAGTTTAGCATGCAAGATAGGTATCCATTTCATATCAACCACTCCATATGACATCCAGGATGGTACCATGGTGATGTATGGTAGGAACCCAATTACTAGACCTGTTCAAACTCATAAAACATAGACTTCAGCCAATCACTGCAGCATCTCCTCATTGCATCCAAATTAACACATGGGTGATACTTGGATTGCATTATGTCCAATGAAGGATAGACATACATTTTGGGCAGGTTGCATCTGCCAGATAAAAAAATGCAGACTTAGGCATAGGCCTCAAAAATAAAATTTATCTTAGACAGACCCTGCAAAAAATGGGCATCTCAAAGAAAGTGCCCCTTGACCCTGTATTACATCTGACCTGGCAAAAATATCAAAAGTAAGTAGCAAGCAGATACATGTATGCTTAGAAACAGCTCATGTATATACTACAGGTATTATTTACCTACAGCTTGTACTTCAGGTGGACAGGCAGTAATTTTACCATTTACATGCCATAATGGAAGAAATACCTATGAATGTCAAATAGAAACTCACACAATTCCCAATTTTTAACACCATACAACATCAATCCTAAAATCATCAACCCCACAGTGATCACTTGTCTTTGCGATCAGGTTATCGCATGCACACCACCAGCCATACCACGACGCAAAAGAATGAAACCGTGACATATGGAACAAGCGCGCAACATTTTTCTCTTCTATCGACCTCCCTCGAAAGACCTCCCATGAGGATGTCGAATGCCACCCTAGGGATGTCGAATGCCACCTAACTTCGTTCAATCTTTTTGCATACAAATGCGCAACAATTTCAAGCATATCGCACATATTATGTTAATTCAAATTTTTCTGATCCCATTTTTTCCATTTTGAGTTGAATTAAAGGTTGCAAATATTTTTTCCACTTCAATTTTCCAAACGGTGATTTCCTAAGCTTTCCTGCTATTTCTGGCAAAAATGAGCCAGTCAATTTCAAGCAATTTTTTTGATGCTGTTCTCACGTGAGGTACATATTTGACTGCTAATGCGTAATCTTTGAACATTTTTTATCAGCTTAAAGGCAAATGTTCAGTGAATAATTCGTGTTACCTCACGATATTACTGTTAATAATGACCGTAGCTGACCTGAGAACTACCAAATTTCCAATGTTTACGGCACCCAAATGCCACCCTACGTCCACCCTGGGATTTCTCCTTATTTCCCAGCATTTTGAATACAACAATATAACTACAGGTCCGCTTATGTGTTCTCTACCCAGCAGTATATGTTGTACGGCTTGCCGTTGATAATACAAAATGATATTATTGCTTGAGTGCAGGATGTACTTCATCACATTTCAGGGAGGTCGATAGTTTTCGTCGGAAATCACAGTACAGTTAATTTAATAGCTGTGACTAGGCGGTGTCGGCCTCGTCCCCGCTTGTTTATGCAGTACCGGAGTAATGCAGTACAGCAATGCGAGGAATCAAAGCTTGTGGTAGCTGTCTTCCCGTCCTTCGTGCATAGGTGCTGTACAGTTAGTTTATATACGGTCTATGTACAGTTAAGTGGGTCGATTTCCTCTAAATGTTGGCTTTCCTCCCAAATAACGTGGACTTTTAACATGGGGATACACCATGGAGTACGCTGTGCTATGCCTCCAATAATTTGACAAATGCACGCTCTTACTAGGTTATGGTTCTGAAATCACGTTTATGGTACTGAATGGTGGTGTGGTGGGCATTGGCTGTTGGGCAGAACTTGCAGATTGATGTGCGTGTCAAATAATTGTATTTGTTAAGTATATTAAGGTGCTTTAAGGGGGCAAATATACAAGTTTTTACACATTTGCCTCCAAAAGGAAAACAAATTGGTTAGGATTGGTTAGCTTAGGTTAGCTTAGGTTATTTAAATTGGGGAATTTTGCACAAAGAAATGTTTTAAGAAATAGCTTCAAATGCAGCTTATCCTAGATTCGGTTGTGTTTTTCTTTAATTTTGAACACATCCTGAAGATAATTGCTTCACCATTATCTTGCTGATCATTGCTTTCTGATTATTTGTTTCCCTTTTCATCCAAAGGGAAGCTAGGTTATGTTATGTTATGTGCTGATGTATTTTTATTTTATTTTTAAACATGCATTTATCCTATGCTGCCTACCAAGCTCAAAGCACAATTTTTGTTAGTATTTTGCTCACAGCCTGAAAAGTAAGCATTTGCAAAGAAAGTGAGTGGTCAATAATCTTATTCACCTTTATAAACATTGCATTGGAATTCTAAATTCTGAGAATTTATAAAACACCCTGAACCACAGATTTAACATTCAAAGGAGGCAGGTGGGGTGGGGATGGCCAGGTTATTAATCTGTCCCATCTTGGGGGTCTTCACCCCCCTCAGGTTTTTTTTTTCACAGACAGTGAATGAATGGCACACAGCAGTGGGCCAAAATTTTGCATACCTTTTCCCACATCAATTTGGGATGCAGTTTCAACATTTTTAAGTCCAGTCATCTAGGGTCAATGCATTAGTCAAGGTCAAGTGAGGTCACCTCCAAAAAAGTTCAACCTGTCATCACACTTGAATAGATACAGATATTTTAACAAAACCTTCAGCATTTACTTATCTTTAGGATGGAACAAAATGTATGAGATAATTTTTTTTATTCTGTTTTTGACTGCATATACATTTTGCATAATTTGTGTATTGCAGTTCAAATTGAAGATTCTGGCTAAAGTGATCATTTTTTATTAGGGCAAGTTGACTTCCAGCAACATTTCTCGGTCTGCTCTACCCATTAGAAAAGGAAAATTAAAGAAAACTTGAAAACTCAAAATTATGTAATTTTGAGTTATTTTTCGGGGGCCAAAACAGTGTATGACCCGCATTGATTTTGCTGCCCTTTTCTGATTCCAATTAATTTTGTTTCAATTATCACCCAAAATGAACCCCCAAGAGCCAAAAACATGATGTAAGTCATGAAAAGTAATGAAAATCTAGCCCCCTAGTGATATCACTTTTGTGGGGAAGTTGTTTTGGGGGATGGATCCGGACCGTACTAGTCAAGCACCTTCTGATGACACCTCTCCTTTCCATGCAATGCTTAGTTTGGATTTTAGATGGGGTTACTATCCACCCCCAAGACTGGGTGTGAGGATCTGACCAGAGAGATGGTGCAGGCTAAGGTGTTAAGCTCTGGATACCAGAGGTCCCAAGTTCAACACTCACAGCACTCAGGAAGTTTCCCAAACCCACAGCCCACTGACGAAACAGTGTGGGAGATGCCATTAACCATGATTGTACATGGAGCATTGAGAACTAACCAATAAACAAGAAGCAGGTAAACAGAGATACTGTTTTCCTCTGTTTTGCAACCTGGGTTAGCATGGTTTAGTAAATCATGTAATAGGATCTCATGTTGACCTGTGCTGAAAGGTGCCATCTCTTCAGGCAAGTTCTGCCCAGAAAATAGAAAAGGAAAATTGAAGTACATATCTTCAACCTTTTAGGAAGATGTTGTAATGCTGATAATACATGGATGGGTCTATAGTTACCAAGTGCATTTTATCATGGCCAGGGTTGGCCTGCAGGTGCAAACAACTGGGCACATATCTGCTGATTGAAGTTCTTATTGTCAATTAGGTATGTAGAAGGCTAACAGTAAAGTAAAAATTTACGTATTTGATATTGGATTCAGGCAGGTAATGTTTTGGCTATTCAACTTTGGAGGGAGCAATTTTTGTTTCTCCTTTTGCACATGGTCATCCAGCATAGTGTAGTCATCAAGCAGAAGGTGTTACCATGGGTGTTACCATGAACTTGCCACACCATGCCTGCATCTTGCCTGCCAAGCATCATTAATGTGCAAAGTTCAAACCCGGACAACGTTGAGCATTGCGCTGCTACCAGACCGTTGAAATGTTCCTGGAATAGGCGGGGTTTCTGGTGCTGGTGCACACGGATAGCGTCTGATGATGGTCACCAGTGTGCTGAGTGGTTGGCCTACGCCTACGCCGTTTGATGGCTGGACTTGTACCTTACAACCATGCACTGATGCGGAGGGCCTGTTGCTGCTCCTGCTGTACATGACCGAATACGACAGTCCGTCGGTCTACGCTGCGTATATTATGCACACTCAATGTAGCTCTACGGACTGGATCCTGGAGCATATCGCACGCTGGTGTGGAGCTCGATCAGCGCGTAAAACGTGTTAAACGTACCGCCTCAACGGGCCTTGGAGCTTGGGCCGACTTGAGTGTCAACCGATGTCCTTCGCTCGTCTACCCCGTCCTATCCCTCCTCTCCTTGAATCCAGATCGTTTGTAATCCAGCAACGGCACACATGTGGGCCGGCTGCGGTAAGAACCACGTGCTAATTTTATATGAGATACGAATGTTCCTTGATGTGGTTCGCATTACATGCATGGGTGTCATGCGATACGAGTAGTTCAGGGTACATGCTCATGAAGCTGGGTGGTCGAGGCCCGCAATATGGAGCCTGGGGAAGCAGGTGATAGGTTTTCCTTTGTGTACCAAGGTTTGCAATCCATCGTTCTTGGTGTCGAGTGAGTTCTGTGAATGTGATTCTGGCTGTTTTTTTTTCAAACTAATCGATAATCGTTCCTCGACTGATGTCCTTGCTGTCGACGACTCAGTCATGGTCTTACGTGGGCATCGTGACTGTGTCATTGTAAGGAATTATTTAACCGCATTTAGTTGGAACACGACGATTTGTGTGTTCAAATTAGACATTTGGACGATGCATAGCGAATGGTCATTCTTTTCAAGTTGATGAGGCTCGTGTGTCCTGGACTCTGGCGTCACTACACTATGCCTTCCTTTGCATTTAATACGTGTGATGATCAAAGGTTGGAAGGTGTGGTAAATTATTTAGTAATTTGCTTACGATGAGAGTGCGAAGACCAGCCTAACAAGTATTGAAACGATGAACAAATTGGCAGACAATCCAGCTAGCACTGTTAATGGTCGCCTTTATCAGACCGATGCACAGTGAGCGAGTGCAGCCATAGCGGGTTATGCCTGCCCGTAGAAGCCAGCGTCCGACTCCTGTCAGTCCGGACCAGTTCATGGCTGGACGGACCGACACCTCCCAGGTTCTAGAGTATGTGTGTATACATGCTGGTGCGGGTAGTCATTCGACGGAGGTCACAGTGGCAAACTCGGCGTTGTGTGGCTGGCGGTGGTGGACTGTGTAACAAGTAACCAGCCGGCGTTAACCAGCGACCGGCGCACCCGCGGCCCGTGCCTATCACGGCTTGGGCCCAGGAGACTGCCCGAGCTGCCGCTGGCGGCCAGCAGCTGAAGCTGGTGCACCGCTTCCGGAGTCGATTCGACTCACATTGCGCCAATCTGGCGACCGGTGAAGGCGACTGCGCCACAGCCGACGGTACTCAGTACTGTGAAGGGGAGTCGGCGCGCTGCGACGATACGCTAGCATGCGCGCCGCCGCAGTCACCAAGTGCCGCGCGTGGCATATTCAACAAAAGCCGATTGCCGTTACATGACCAATGAAGTCGATGCGCCCTAAAGCCCTATTAACTAACTTACTAACTCAACAAAAGCCGACTGGCATTGCCTGTCTTCAGGGTGCACGGGCTGTTCAACGGAGATGTGGGTGTACCGCCAAAAAGTGGATACTGGATTGTCTGCAAATTTTACTTAGTGCTTAGTGCTAAGCATCCATCGTTTGTTGTGTGCATTCATCGCTTTTTTTTGTATGAAATGCTCCATAAAAGGATATCTCTATATTCTTCATCGACAATGATATCCTTACTAAGGCCCGGGAAAGCATTCGTCCATCCTGACTGTGATGCGGTGCTTGATGCATTTTGCGTTTGTTTCAGTTGAAATACTCGAGTTTTCGGTATTGTGGGTTTTAGCAAGTGCAATAAAATTTTCACAGCTACATGTGTGTGCGTCATGCATGGCGGCATTATCGTGACCTCCGGCCTGGTCTGAACTGGATTAGTAAACTGATATATTTAATGTGCATTTCATGCAGGTCTTGTTATCTAGAACCCTAGAAAGGAGCACAATGTACAAAGGGAAGTGGTGTTCAAACACAAGTGTATTTAGTTTCCACATGCAAGCATGAGCTGGAAATAAATGGCAATGTCGATATAATAGGCAACCAACGCCGATTTGAAATCGCGTGCATTGGAAAAGCACACAAACATTGGAGTTATCCAGATGCATTACATGAATATGACTCGAGTGAAAATAGTGCATGATAGCTTTTATCGTGACAAAATCTTCTAATAATACTTGATGTGAAGGACTGCATACGCCATGCTGCTTCCTATGGGAACGGCATCTGCATTCCCTTCGCTTGGCGATATGCTTAGTTTTTCCCTCGAGGTACTCTTCAGCCCAGGATGGGATCCGGGACCAGGACAGCTCCAGTGAAGGGCTCCGTAACCGATTGCGCCACCGGGATACCTTCTTCAGGATGCAATCTGGAAAGGTTAGAAATTAAGGACAGCGGTATTGTACATATATGCGTTGCAGCTGCAGGGAACTTTGTTGATTATGTTAAAATATCGGGGAAAAGTTTGCAACACGAAATTTATGTACCTTTCGCAGTAAAATTCGACATCCTTTTTTATTTTTTTAAACATCTTGCTCTTTCGTTTTCGACATCGCCCACCTAATGAAAAATGAATATTTGCACACTGGGTCATGTGCTCTGGCCGACGGTGGTGCCGACCGGACATGTGGTCAGTCCTGGAGGAGCCGGGCGGTCTTGTGCTCCGGCCGACGGTGGTGCCGACCGGACATGTGGTCAGTCCTGGAGGAGCCGGGCGGTCTTGTGCTCCGGCCGACGGTGGTGCCGACCGGACGTGTGGTCAGTCCTGGAGGAGCCGGGCGGGTCATGTGCCCCGGCCGACGGTGGTACCGACCGGACATGTGGTCAGTCCTGGAGGAGCCGGGCGGTCTTGTCCCCCGGCCGACCGTGGCGCCGTTCGGCCGTGGAGGCCTTGCGACAAACGGGCGCGCATTCACTGGCGCCAGGTGGTGCGCCACAACCAGCTGACGACCCGACGCGCCCGGCAGAAACGACGTGGTAGACTACAGGAGCCTGCTGCAGGGTTACAGAGAAAACAGCGCCACGGGGAAGGAAGTCGTCCCGCCTCCTCCGAAATGGCGACACTGGCGCTGTGACTATGAAGTTACATATTATATTGTATTATGTATGTATGTATGTATGTATCCCCCATGGGGGAGGGAGGGTACCGTAGGGTGACTGATCGGTCTTTCACATTGATCATATTCAGGTGGACATTGATGCTGAATCGTTCTCTTCTATCACGTACTGCAGTACTGCCGTGCGCGCATGAGAGGAGGAGCTCAGTTGTAGGTCCGGCGTGGGTGAGCTCGGCGGCTGACGGCGGCACCGGGCGCCGACACTGCGATCCTACCCTTCTCGTAATGTAGCGGGCACGTCGGCGGTGGGCTGGCTTCGCCGTGACAGGTGACCATTCGTCGCGCCTGTCACCTGCGCCGCCTTGACGGTTGACGGACCGTCACGTGACAACAGCAGGCGTGTCAGGTGTGGCGGCTCGGCCCGACACGCCGCCGTTCCCACGGCTCGGCCCGACACCCAACCGTTTCCACGCCTCGGCCCGACACCAAACCGTTCCCACGATTCGGCCCGACACCCTATCGTTCCCACGCCTCGGCCCGACACCCTGCCGTTCCCACGGCTCGGCCAGACACCCTGCCGTTCCCACAGCTCAGCCCGACACCCTGCCTGACATCCCACCGTTCCCACGGCTCGGCCCGACACCCTGCCCGACACCCCACCGTTCCCACGGCTCGGCCCGACACCCTGCCCGACACCCCACCGTTCCCACGGCTCGGCCCGACACCCTGCCCGACACCCCACCGTTTGCACGGCTCGGCCCGACACCCCATCGTTTGCACGGTTCGGCCCGACACCCTGCCGTTTGCACGGCTCGGCCCGACACCCCACCGTTTGCACGGCTCGGCCCGACACCCCACCGTTTGCACGGCTCGGCCCGACACCCTGCCGTTTGCACGGCTCGGCCCGACACCCCATCGTTTGCACGGTTCGGCCCGACACCCTGCCGTTTGCACGGCTCGGCCCGACACCCTGCCGTTTGCACGGCTCGGCCCGACACCCCACCGTTTGCACGGCTCGGCCCGACACCCCACCGTTTGCACGGCTCGGCCCGACACCCCATCGTTTGCACGGTTCGGCCCGACACCCTGCCGTTTGCACGGCTCGGCCCGACACCCCATCGTTTGCACGGTTCGGCCCGACACCCTGCCGTTCCTAGGGCGCGGTCTGCGTCAGTCCGGGCGCTGATCTAGCATGGCTTGTCGCGAAGCTGGGCATGTCCAGTCTATTTCTGGTCCGCTCGTGCCGGCTTCGTCTGGGCTCTGCCCCGTTGAGGTGTAACGCTCGTCAGGCGCAGCTTCCGTGTGCGGCCACGGTGGCAGCCACATCACAACTGTGACGGCAACATCACAACAGCTGTGGCAGCAACGTCACAACTGTGGTAGCTACATCACAACAACTGTAGCAGCCAATATCATAACAGTAGTGACAGTCACATCACAACAGCTGTGGCAGCTATATCACAGCGGCTGTTGTGGTTCACAGCATAACGGTTGCGGTCACAGTTTATGTTGCACCTCTGTAGCTATTTGGGTGCGGCCTCTCTCCCTCTCCCCCTCTTTCTGTCTATCTTGTCGAATGCTAGTTCGCCACAGTGTCATGCATAACCTCACTACGTTGGTTTTCACTGCTTTCGTATGTCGTACATCGACTTGTCTGTTATTGTTTACGCAACGCCTGACAGTAAGGATGTACTCCTGACAGTCAGGATATTATTCAACTCGGGAGGATTTTGGCTGGAAGTTCTTAGCCTGAGGAGAGCGATTTGCATGCTCTGTAAGTTCTGCATTCCTTCCCCAGGCAGCGCATAGTTTTCAGTCGGAAATGAAATTAGACAATGGTAGTATGAAGTGATGTCAGTATGTAGGGCATAACACATGCTTATTTTATGGGAGACATAACTTTATTGTGAAGGATTGAAAGGGACATTAGTCGAACACCTTTGAGATCCGATAATGTAGGCGAGGTAGTTAGAATGACACACACCGCTGCCGACTGTGGGTACAGCACCTGTCGGTCACGTGGTTGGTTATTTTACCTTCACATTTCCGTGTTAAAGATACCGAGAAAGCGACTGTCCTGCGACTTGTGCCTTTGATATGCGACCCGTGACCTTCAGTCATCGATCTGTGGCGTGTAACATTTCATGTGTGACGTGTGCTACACACAGTGACAGCTGGCTTTGACCAGCGATGTGCGATAGGCGACCCCACGTCGTGTCACCTTCACCGTGTTAAGTCAGCGTGCTAGGTGTGGCGTGAAACGTGCGAGGCTCACCCAGGGCCATTGGTGACCCTCGCACGAGCTCTTTCTCGGCGCGCGAATGCCGACGAGACGCGGGAGGCCGTGGCGCGCGCGCGGCAGCAGGGGGGTCAGCGCCTGGTGCCACACTAGCGCGGCCCCGACTGCCATCTGGCAGCGACGCCGTCCGGGGCCGACATAGCCCGGATGTCTTGGCCGCGCACCGCGCTGCTGCCGGCGCGCTGCATCGGCAGGCACGCCGCGTCGTCAGGCACGCCGCATCGTCAGGCACTCCGTATCGTCAGGCACTCCGCGTCGTCAGGCACGCCGCGTCGTCAGGCACGCCGCATCGTCGGGCACTCCGCGTCGTCAGGCGCGCTGCATCGGCAGGCACGCCGCGTCGTCAGGCACGCCGCATCGGCAGGCACGCCACGTCGTCAGGCACGCCGCGTCGGCAGGGACGCCGCGTCGTCAGGCACTCCGCGTCGTCAGGCACGCCGCGTCGGCAGGCACGCCACGTCGTCAGGCACGCCGCGTCGGCAGGCACGCCACGTCGTCAGGCACGCCACGTCGTCAGGCACGCCGCGTCGTCAGGCACGCCGCGTCGTCAGGCACGCCGCGTCGTCAAGCATTCCGCGTCGTCAGGCACTCCGCGTCGTCAGGCACTCCGCGTCGTCAGGCACTCCGCGTCGTCAGGCACTCCGTGTCGTCAGGCACGCCGCGTCGTCAGGCACGCCGCGTCGTCAGGCACTCCGCGTCGTCAGGCACGCCGCGTCGTCAGGCACGCCGCGTTGGCAGGAATGCGCCCACCTATCGGCCGGCAATTGCTTGTAGGGTTAGGCGACTGGCTTGGATGCGAACGTTACGCCCAATACCGTTACAGTGCGTGGGAAGGCCGCGCTGCATTCGTGCACCAGCCGTTGGTTGTGCAGGACAGAGAACTCAGCGCCGGAATGCATAGTCCTTCCTATCCTGACACCGAGGTCAAGGTCGTGCAATGGCGTCATCAGCCAGACGGCGCCGACCACGCCAATTAAAAACTTTAGAGAGAATATAGCTTCCGGTTCTGGAACCGGAAGCTTTCTACTGCTCGTTTCGGCTGCTGCTAAGACACGCTATGTAGCTCTTAAAGCATAATCGTATAAACTTGACCGATGTAACCTTTAAGATGACACTACTTATATCTTAAAATGAACATAATAACAGCATCTTAGCCATTGTGTTTTCCGTGTCAGAAGCTAGGAATTTTCTGCTTTCAAATACTTGGAACTCCTCTACAAATTGGCATCAAAGTGAGGCCCATGATTATTTTGTTGTCGGTACTGCACCCTCGCGTTGCATTCGAATGTGAGTGGAGCTACACGGGTAGTCGCACTGTCAATGCCAGGCAGGGCGACGAAATCATTCAAGTGTCGGTGGTTGTGTATGATGTCTTATTTCACTTCGTTGCGAATTTGCCAGGTTCATGAAGGCATTGGTGTTGGCTTCCCGGCATTATGTAGCAAAATAGGACCTCTGATCCGTGCCAGGCAAAAGTAGGTAAAATATCACCAGCAGCGACGCCCTAGCCAAAAAAAGTCAAGTAAGATATCACCAGTAGCGATGCCCTGGAAAAGTGAGGTAAAATATCACCGCCAGCGAGGAGGATACATCAGACTGGAGCTCAGCTGCTCGATGCGGATCAGTGATTGTGAAAGACTGATGTATGATACGATGTTCTTGGATAACGTCAATTAACGCGCTCCCTAGATTTCCAAGCTGACGCGAATGTATGGATTCCTGTAGGCGTTTATTGGAAGCTCCTCTCTCTCTCTCTCTCTCTCTCTCTCTCTCTCTCTCTCTCTCTCTCTCTCTCTCTCTCTCTCTCTCTCTCTCTCTCTCTCTCTCTCTCTCTCTCTCTCTCTCTCTCTCTCTCTCTCTCTCTCTCTCTCTCTCTCTCTCTCTCTCTCTCTCTCTCTCTCTCTCTCTCTCTCTCTCTCTCTCTCTCTCTCTCTCTCTCTCTCTCTCTCTCTCTCTCTCTCTCTCTCTCTCTCTCTCTCTCTCTCTCTCTCTCTCTCTCTCTCTCTCTCTCTCTCTCTCTCTCTCTCTCTCTCTCTCTCTCTCTCTCTCTCTCTCTCTCTCTCTCTCTCTCTCTCTCTCTCTCTCTCTCTCTCTCTCTCTCTCTCTCTCTCTCTCTCTCTCTCTCTCTCTCTCTCTCTCTCTCTCTCTCTCTCTCTCTCTCGACGGGAAGTGCTAACTGGCTAGGATGTCCAGTGCAGTAGAGAGCCCACGCATTGTCATGGCATGGTAGGATACAATACTGCAGTTGTAAGTCTATCATACGCATCAGCTGTGCAGATCCTATAGTACAACTGATGCACTTTGGATAGCCGACGTGATATGACCCTGTTCGCATTTACTTAGTCGCTTACACATTAAGATCAGTATATTCAGTATGCAAAGCAACCCATGCACCCTTCGGACGAGTTCGCTAAATATTTCAATATGTCTAGTTACACATAATGCTTGCCGGTCTTTATGACATAATTATCAACAAATGATGCACCTCATTGATACCGAGTAGTTTTATTCGGTGATTGGTGATGGTTGCTATAGGAGATCATGACTGAAACTGGGCGCCTCGCTCTCTTTTATTTCCAATGATCAGTTAATCAATGTCGACATAAATTATGGCAGAAGTGGAAGAAACAAATGGCCTTATTGGACATCACGAATCAAATACGTGACATTACATGTCATGGATGCCCTGAATCTGATTGATTCATTGAAGGGTTACACTGCAATTGAGCACGGTTTAAGTATTGTTGTTTTAAATTAATGCATATTCACGGTTTAAACGAGAAAATATAATACTCCAGAATGCAGCAGCTTCACCTCGTGGGTCATTCACAGTGTACGTTCTCTCCCAACGCTGCTACTTTTGCAACATTTATCGATGTCATCTGTATGTTGTGCAGGGAACCCCTCCACGTCACCCATGCCACCACCCTGAGATGATGTCGGCTGTACCAAGAGGGTGTCGACTGGTTGCACCAAGAGGGGCACTCACTGCCCCAAAGACGGTGTCCCCTTCCCCAAAGACGGGGTCCACTCCCCCAAGACGGCATCTGCTGCCCTAAGACAGCGTGCACAGACTGATTCCGACGTTGCCATTCCACATGAACCATCCGCTTGCACAGACCACCGGTGTGTGATAACGCACCATATTCTCCGATCCTGACACATAATTAATGCGTGGCATTGTTTGTCAGTCGTGTGTCGACCCCACGTGCCTGGGGTGGTAGTTGCTGCTGGCAGGTCGCCGTTCCACGCCGGAACGTGATTCGCGGCATCGTGTCGGCACGTGGCACGTGGGTAACGGTGGAACTTTGCAAGTGTCTTTGCTTTGTGGAACTTTGCAAGTGCAAGATCCTGATGCCGGGATGGTAATGCATGCCGGCATCAGGATCATGTGATTATACTTCCTGAAATCAAGCATAACACCGGAGCCGCAGTACATTTCGGCAACGTCGCAATCTTGTACAGGGTCTGTGATAGAATACCGTTATGTAAGCCGATAGATGTAAAACGATCAGTATGGTGTTCTACGTTTCAGTCTGTGCCGTAGTCTGTGCTGTTTTCCGTGGCATGGTCTGTGTTACGGTCTGTGCCGTGGTCCGTGACATGGTCTGTGCTGAGGCCAGTGGCGTGGTCTGTTATGGTCTGTGCTGTGGTCCGTGACATTGTCTGTGCTGTGGTCCGTGACATGGTCTGTGCTGTGGCCCGTGATATGGTCTGTGTTATGGTCTGTGCTGTGGTCGGTTACATGGTCTACATTGTGGCCCATGGTATGGCCTGTGTTATGGTCCGTGCTGTGGCTCGTAACATGATCGGGTCGATGCGGCGTGGAGAGGCGGGGTTTGTGTCGGTGAGGGTCGGCAAGCGGTGCGATAATCTCGGCGGCACAATATCGAATCCAACACAGCTGCTTAGCCACAATCGCCGGCCCCGTCCTGGGTGGGTCTGGCCGAAGTGCAGGGTGGCAATAAACGATACCGCGTACAACACATCGCCACGAACCACGACGCATTTGTGATGGCCCATGGCGGAGTTGCGCCGGGCGTCGTCGTCTACTTTGGCATAGTCGATGGGACGGAGTAAACAGGAAACTGCGACCAGCTCAAGTCAGGTGGCAAGCCAATGATGTGACCTGTCATGCACTTTTGTCGGTGACCTGTTGGATCACACGTTACATGGTTGATCATGCTGGTTGTGGAGTCAAAACCACTGCCGTCTGCATCTGCACGAACACAAACAGCTGCGCAGAGGTAAAAAAGCCATAGTTCTGCCGTTTACTCCGGTGACACAAAGAGGCCCAGAGGAGACACAAAAGCCAGTGCTGGCACTGTTAACACGCGTCCTGGAGGGCCTCTGAAAATAATGCGCCCTGGAGGGGGGGCGGCGGATTTCGCCCCCCCCGCCCTAAGATATCAGCTCCTATGAAGGCTAGAGCAACGAAATTCACAGGGTGGATGGGCACGATAGTGAACTCTATTGTGTGCAAAGTTTATGACCTTAGATCAATATCTTCAAGGTCAAATGAGGTCAAAATTGCAAAATGTTCTGGTTTTGCGTGGCTTGGCTTGTCATTGTTATGGATCGTTGTGGCTGTGTTTAAAATGCTCCAAAATTGGCATTAATGATGTTTTGGACATTAATAATGATGCAATACAGATGTCAGATCCGCCATTTGACCTCAGGTCACCTATATAGGAGCACTTTATTAGGTCATTACCTGTTCCAGTTACCGGAACCGGGCTCCCATCCCGAATGCTCCGTTGGGGGGGCTCGGCACAATCGGCTTCGCAAATAAAGGAGTGAATTACATGAATAAATATGGAAATGGTTAGGTACACAATGACAAACAGTAGATTTCGGGATGAATAGGGAGTAACATGTAAAGTGACATCAATCGCATGACAGTCATTTGCACTTATAACACATTCCAGTTGACCAAGTTTGGCTCCATTAGCCTGTCATGAACTTGACCTGACTTGACCTCGGCGACCTAACATGACTTTTAAATTATATAGCATAACAATATGCATCAAACAAGTTGCTAGTGTTGTCAAGAACACTTCCCTATTGCCAATATACGGTAAGCGCATCATCGCCGATTTTTGTGGTCTGGCGTTGCGATTTGTTTTTAATTTAACGGCCCCTAACTTGAAAACTTCTCGGCTGATTTCCACTTTTCTTGCTGTAAACAATGCGCTGGTCATTTCTAAGGAGGTACGCGATAAATTTGGCGTATATCGGCCGGTACAATATGGAGTTATGTACGAAGAATCGGAAGGATTGGCGGATTTCGCCATACCCCCTCTAGGGCTTGTGCTAACCTGTTATGAACTTGACCTGACTTGACCTCGGTGACTTGACATGACTCTGGAACAATGTAGCATGACAATGTACATCAAACAAGTCGCTAGTTTTGCCAAGAACACTTCCTTTTTGCTAATATACCGGAAGCGCATCACCGACGATATGTGTGATCTGGCGCTGGGAAATATTTTTGACTTTAGCGACCCCTAACTCGAAAAATATTCAGTCGATTTTCATTTTTCTTACTTTAAACAACGCGCCGGTCATTTAGTGGCAGGTACACAAACAATGGCGCATATCGGCCGGTAAAATCTGGAGTTATCTACGAAAAACCGGAGGGGTGGGCGGATTTCGCCCCCCTCTCCCCCGCCAAGGGCGCGTGTTAATAGACCTACCTACTCTCATTCTCTCGCCTCACTCAGAAAACACTGATAAAAGTGATGAAAATGAGCAAAACAAGTAAAAAAACAAAACAAAAACTTGTGCACCTTGTCCTTTTTGTCGCCTGAATGTTAGCGGAAACTATGACAAGGATCTTGGCGAACGTTACGCTTGCCGCCCAAACCGACGCGCCATTGCGTTAGCATGCGGCGTCTCGCGGACCGCCGATGTCTCACCGGTGACAAAATGAGACACTCAGGAATGTTGTCAAATTTTGATCGTGAGCTTGGCAAATGTGCTGCTGGCCCAAAGTTGGTAGCGCCGGCGGAAATGGAAGCTCTCTTCTGAGCCACAGAATCGAGCGCATTGGGTGCTTGAGTTTTGCTTCGAACGGTGCTTTCTGTTTGGTCTCGTCTGTCTCGTCACGGTAACATTTGCCTATCAAGTTCCTGCAACAGATACCTACCTAGGTAGGTAGGTGATTAAACTATCCGTTCAGGAGCCGATTTTTGCAGAGATATAATCCCGAGAGAAGACTAGGCATGCCAAATATGCCTGGATCTACTGGCGTAGGCTCAGATCCAGATCAGCCTTCATAAGAAAGCATGGGAATAGAAAAGCCAGCAAAGAGAGCAAGGCCTCCAATTTCAAACTGGCTCTCAAGGCAGATTGTGCAGTGTGGTGAAAACAAAGAATGGTTGGTGTGTAAATTCAGTGGTGAAAGAAGAAACCTGAAGTGGCACTGTGCATAAAAGCATCCATGGGCTAAAGAGCCATATATAATCCGCAATGATTCATTCGGTGTTGGAGGAAGGTGGAGACAGGCATGGAAAATTGGAGGTGAGTCTGGTAAATAAGGTTAAAGGATTTGTACCTTCAGTTCATTTATACAAATGTGCCAGTACTGTATCTACCAGGCCAAATTCTGGTAGGAAATTTCCCTGAGCTCTCACCAAGTTGGTAGGTAGAGCCATTGTATTTATCGGCTTGTATTACCTTTACACAAAAAGTGGTTTCTTCATTAAGAAAACCTTCTTCTCTGCATTGATTTATTTTGCAATGATGAAACAATTTCTCGAACAAACCTAAAAACAATAATTAGATGATGCTGAAAGGAATATCTAAAAAAAATATAATATCAAGATCTATCAAGATCAAGACTGGTGCTGGGCCGGGTGTAGGTGACTGGTGCTGGGCCGGGTGTAGGTGACTGGTGCTGGGCCGGGTGTAGGTGACTGGTGCTGGGCCGGGTGTAGGTGACTGGTGCTGGGCCGGGTGGAGGTGACTGGTGCTGGGCCGGTTGTAGGTGACTGGTGCTGGGCCGGGTGTAGGTGACTGGTGCTGGGCCGGGTGGAGGTGACTGGTGCTGGGCCGGGTGGAGGTGACTGGTGCTGGGCCGGGTGGAGGTGACTGGTGCTGGGCCGGGTGTAGGTGACTGGTGCTGGGCCGGGTGGAGGTGACTGGTGCTGGGCCGGTTGTAGGTGACTGGTGCTGGGCCGGGTGTAGGTGACTGGTGCTGGGCCGGGTGGAGGTGACTGGTGCTGGGCCGGGTGGAGGTGACTGGTGCTGGGCCGGGTGGAGGTGACTGGTACTGGGCCGGTTGTAGGTGACTGGTGCTGGGCCGGGTGGAGGTGACTGGTGCTGGGCCGGGTGGAGGTGACTGGTGCTGGGCCGGGTGGAGGTGACTGGTACTGGGCCGGTTGTAGGTGACTGGTGCTGGGCCAGGTGTAGGTGACTGGTGCTGGGCCGGGTGGAGGTGACTGGTGCTGGGCCGGGTGGAGGTGACTGGTGCTGGGCCGGTTGTAGGTGACTGGTGCTGGGCCGGTTGTAGGTGACTGGTGCTGGGAGGTATGACTGGTGCTGGGCCGGGTGGAGGTGACTGGTGCTGGGCCGGGTGGAGGTGACTGGTGCTGGGCCAGGTGTAGGTGACTGGTGCTGGGCCGGGTGGAAGTGACTGGTGCTGGGCCGGGTGGAGGTGACTGGTTAGCTTCTCGGCGCTATCAGCCGACGTGCGCAGGCCGGCCTTTGTCACACCAATATCCGGCCGGGGGATGCGCGGCTGGGCGATGATGCGGCCCGCCGATAGCGCGGCCGACCCGTCAGGCCGCGGAGGTCTGTCGAGGTCGCCTCACACTGGTCCCGTGCTGGCCGCCCCATCAGTGCTTAATTGGCAGTGGGATGCCGGCGTCAACACCACCTGCTACCGTGCGGTGTGCTGGTGACCCAGCGTATCGTCTCCCCCATCTCTGCAGGGCGATGGAGTGACGCCGATAGCACACCAGCTTAATGATGAGGACACCGGGTGCGGGGCGCATGTCTCGTGCGCTTGTTTGATGAAATGCGGCCGACACACATGAGTGCCGTGTTCGTACTCTTTGCTATGAAGCGACGACAATAACGCGAACAAAAAACGACAACAATTTGAGAACGATAATAATGCAAGGCTTTGAGTAGTGCACCCCTGTACAAAATAACACGGAGTCCCATTACAA
This sequence comes from Imbricaverruca yamaguchii, assembly GCA_034440575.1. Taxonomy (NCBI): domain Eukaryota; kingdom Metazoa; phylum Arthropoda; class Thecostraca; family Neoverrucidae; genus Imbricaverruca; species Imbricaverruca yamaguchii. Next base: position 144,751 of record JAOTOL010001249.1, on the reverse strand, counting down.
TACAGAAAGAGCAGAAATTATATTGCTTTGGTAGTAGTTGTATCTGGTCCTGTCGATTTGATCGGATAAGTTTATTAATATTATTCGAAACGTTTGTCCTCGATAACTAATGGTCCCGAGTGGATGTTCGCTGGAACGTATCTAACTATCGCAATGCAGAATGTGTCACTTTCATCCCCCTGATATTTGTTTTGGTCGCGAGCATGCGCTCTTCAGAGTAGCAGAATATCACTATAGAACCGGACAAGTTCGGAAGCGAACAAGTAGTGTCCTTTAAGGTGGACTTTGTTGGCTGTAGCATGATGCTGCCACACAATGATATTTCGATATAATTGCATTAAGGCGATCGTCGATTACTGTCGTGGTGTCAGTTAGTTGTATGGGACGGGGAGGGGTAGTGTTCGGACCCCCACGCTCATCCAAACATTGATTTCACACGCATTGGTAAAATTGGTTAGGGTCCATTTTGTTTGTAATAGCTGAGTAGTTTTTCTTCTAATACACAAGTCAGGATTGGTCTGTTTCAGCTTGCTATCAGAATCCGTTGCGTCCAACCTTTTTTCCCACCAGTTCGATTGTTCAATAACTCTGTTAGAGTGGACAGGCGGCTCAATCATTGATCGGGCCTGACTGGCCCTGGGGTCCGTGCTACTGTGATCGGTTCGTCGGCATGGATAAACAAAAGCATCTGACGGCCTCTCTCCCAAGAAAACTACATAGCAACCACAATGCGCAACAGATACTTCGTCTCGATAAATAATGGAGAAGCCAGTCAGACAGCTCCCATTCACCGCCGGGGAGAGTGCTGCCACCGCCAGCAATGAGGCAGCTCCTCACGCCGTCAGCTGGCTCGCGCCCGCTGGCTTGGCTGCATGCTCCATGCATGTCGTTACACGGCAAAAAGCTAGTGGCCAGGGCTTGCATGATCATTAAGACGCTATCTGTTCTCATGGATGGGATGTTGGATATCGCGTGCACGGTGAAACATTATTTAGTGGCTTAGCATAACACTGGCTTGCACTGGCTCCCTGTCTTCTTTCTCGCATGTAATTCCGATTTTCCTCCAGTTGGCAGATGCATGTACTTACGTGTGCGTGTACGGTGCGTGTGTGTGGTGGATGCAGATGTGTGAGCATATGAGTGTGGGTTTTGCACGTGGGTGTATCTTTGCATGCAGGGGCGCAGCCAGAATTTTCTGATGGCAGGGGCACCTCGAAACAAATCGTTTATCCAGTGAAAGCGATGTTTTCTACGTCTTTGCGGAGCTTACATGGCTTCCAAAAAGCGAATTTTAACAGTCAGGTGCGCAACCAAAATTTGAGAATGGGGAAGGAAGTAAGCATTTCTGTTATTTTCTGGAGCCTCATGGTCGATGCCTCCTCTCAAAAACTATGTCGGCACCACAGGCATAACAACGTTTCAAACAGTGCGGGCAGGCCCCAAAAAAATATTTGAACGAGAGCGTGTTACAAGGAAATTTTCAGAACTCAGGTAATGCACGCCGTTGCAAGTCTGTGAGCAACTTTGCTTCGTTGATCTGTGTTCTGCCCGGAAGAATCCCCCACGGTTAAAATAAATGAAGAGGGAGAAATTCTGAACACACCAGGTTTTATTCTTAGTCAGAACTTAAGACTTAATCCTCAACCCTCGCTTGTATGCGGCACTTTTGTGCGGTCCCTCTAGTGTGCGCTAGGTAACAATACCAATATAAGATAATCCGTGACTTTGTTCCAAAATGGTCGTGGTTCTTGACAGACTCACGCTTGACCCGTGCTCATTTCACCCATGCTTTATGACGTCATACATATATGAGGCTGAACGATAGTTTAGACGCTTAAGCCGCTGTTGACGGCTCGGGGCTGCTGTGTCGGCACTGTCAAGCTGATGCTGATTCCCTTGATCAATGCTGGACTTTTCATGTCGTCGAAAGCCTCCAAAACCACTGCTGTAGGCAGTGTAGATCTGTGCTGCTATTAGGCCTCCAATGGTGTGCCATTAAGTCGTTATTAGGGATAGCAAGATGTTGTTGGACCTCGACAGCGGTGCACCAGATGTTTTGGGAACACCAGATTGACTGTTAGGAACTTCGGATTGCTATGCTTCTGGCACCCGGCTGCTGCGTGGGACTCCGGATCGACGTTGGAAGCTCCAGGCCATTGGTGTGGCACCCCTGGTCAATGCTGGGACCCAGGTTGATTTTAGAGCCCCGGGATTGCAATGGAAGTCAGATGATTTTTTTGGTGGTGAAGGTGGGGGGGGGGGGTGTACTGGAAACGTGGTGGGGCCTCCGACCCACTGTTGGGATGACCGGGCTCTCGCCGGGGCCCTGGACTCTGTAACTGTTGTTGGGCTCCCGAAACAATTTCGCGTACCTCATGTCTTTGGTGAGCCACTATTGGGCTTCCAGCCTAGTGTCTGAGACTCCTGACCTGCTGTTAGAAGCCCAAAGCGTTGTTGGATGCCCGAGACATTGGGTGGATCCACATCCACAGAATGGAGCAACGGTCAGTATGGTACCCCATATTATCGCTGAACCCGAGGATGCTTTCGGGGTCCCAGGTGCTACTGGGATTCCCGAGCGTCTGCTGCTGCCTTCGGATCACTGCCTGATCCGCAGGTCGGCACTGGGCCTCAGGTCACTGTAGCGGGCTCAGCGAAGTGCTATTGACTCGGACTGCTAATCAGCCTCCATGTCATTGCTCGGGACCAAGGTTTAACCAAGGTGTTCAAGCTGCACGTTTTACGACAATGACAAGTGCCCATGTAGCATGTTTTGTCTCATATAGAGATCGCGCTGGCCAACATCAGCCGCTGGCATAGACGATCTGCCAGGGTGAGATGAAGGTGCCATGCACAAGTCGACAGTCCGCTTGTTTCGCCAAACCGTTGTTTCCACACTGGGACTCCCCACAGTAACCCTTTGGGAACCAATTCTGCTTGTAGGTTAAAAAAAATTACGCATGCACACCTTGCCCCTACCTTCTAAATCTTTCCTCTCGACTTTTGATGCCCAGTGAAAGCATGTTTATAGCCAACGGTTTCGATTGTGCTTCAGCATCAGGCATGTGTTTTCTCTGCGCGTTTTCGGTGGCTGCCGGTTGCAGTCATGCTCATGCCATGGGACATATTTGCTTGTTTATTGGGTGGTTCACGACGCACTTTATGCACATTCACGGCTAATGGCGCCGACCGGTGGGTCGCGGGATTGGGAAATGCCCCGAGCGGCGCTAGTGTCGAACCAGGGACCTTTGATACCCAGAGCCCAACACCATAACCACTCTACCATCCCCACCCCATGGTATGGGACATGCTAGTGCATGTGTGCTAGTGCACCGTCTGCCTCTAGATATGCTTCGGCTAAACTGCTTAGTGCATCCATACCTGTTCTACCATCCGTGTATTAATGGGTGGAGGGAGATCTTGGGTGTTTTTGTCAGGCATGCCAACAGACACGTAGGAACATAAGGCAGGGACGATACTCAGCTGCTCTGAGCTCTGAGATGAACTAGTTAGTTTTCCGCGCCCTGGTGAGTATTGCCAGAAATACTAGTTTCACCAACTGCAAACAGATGGCGCACACCGCTAGTCACCGTGCAGTCCCAAGTGCTCAGCTTTCGATGTTGCGTGCTTTCCATTCGTTTGTTCGAGCCTTACTTCAACACGTGTCAGTTTTATGTTGCAGTAACAAGGCGAGGCGTGCGTAAAAGAGTTCAGAGCACTTACTTCTGCAATTATTAAACCCATCAGACGCTTACTTGGGTGGATCACGAGCGAAAGCCATATAGCTTTCGCTCGATATTCTGATATTCACTTTGTTATATAACAAAGTGAATATCTTTGTTATATAACAAAGTGAATATCAGCACAACATTTGTTTCCATAAATGGGATTGTGATCAACTTACCCCACAATTAAAATCAACTTACCCCACACCTGTGGTAGCACTCAGATATTTAACTGACAGTATAGGAGGTAGCGACTTATAGTGAATGATAGTTAGCTTTTTTGTCGGTTGTTTAGCAAGTGTGTTTGGTGTTGAAGTTTAAGATAGTTTAATTAGTAGTAAGTTGGGGGTATTCATAAGTGCTGTGTGACTGTTCATTTTTCTGTCTAGCCATAAGTGATATCAAAGGGATATTTATATAGTTGTCTACTTGTGTGGAAGACAATTAGATTAGACATCTTGTTTAGTTATTTAATTTATTTAAAAAGAAAACAAAACAAAAAACAAACAATTGTTTAATAGTTTCTGCTTTTCTTGAGGCACTCAGATATTTAACTGACAGTATAGGAGGTAGCGATTTATAGTGAATGATAGTTAGCTTTTTTATCGGTTGTTTAGCAAGTTAATTTAGCAAGTTAATTTGAATCTAAATCTAGGCATAAGCTGCAGCGTTTAGGATGGTTTCCACCAGGATGCAGGCACTAGAGGAAGAAATTAGGACCCTTAAGGCAGAGGTTTCCAACCCCAAGGCTGCCCTTGTTGCACAGGGTAGGCAAGATAAAGCAACAAGGGGTCAATCCGTAGCAGGGACATCATATGCCCAGGTGGTCGCAGGCCACCAGGTAGCTGAGGTTTCCCCTACTGTGGAGGTGGCTGGGATCTCCGAAGAGGGGAGTGTTAATAGTGTTAATAGTGAACAGAGGAGGGGTAGTTCTGGTAGGTCACAGGAGGGGAAGTGGCATGAGGTCAGGGGGTGGAGGATTCGGAGACGCGAACCTAAGGAAAGGGTCAGTGAGTGGCAGGTGGCAGGTGGTAGGAGCGGGAGGAAGTGTAGCCGACCGGCCCAGCGGGCAGGCATAGTAACAACAAATATGTTCCAGGCATTGGATGACTGCCCCCAGGATAGCAATAGTAAGGAGTCAGTGCTGGTCATAGGAGACTCTCGTGTGCGTCATTTAGAGCGGGTATTTTGTAAAGATAGGAGGGACAGGAGGTGCATCACCAGGCCTGGTGCCAAGGTGAAGGACCTGGTACCTGCGGTGGCACAGGTCACCAGTGATCACCAGTTTAACACAGTCATAGTGCATGTAGGGGTAAATAACATAAGTCATACTAGGAGCGAGGAGCTTCTGCGGGAGTACAGGGCCCTTCTGACCACCCTGAAGGGTACCAATAGAGTGCTTGTAACAGGAATTTTGCCTATGGCTAGAGCCTCCCCTGAGTGGAGCTCTAGGGCACTGGCAGCTAACACCAGGGTAGGAAAGCTCTGCCAGGAGCTAGGTTTTATATTTGTAGACGAGTGGAGCAGGTTTTATGCATCGTGGGACCTCTATCAGAGGGATGGCCTGCATTTTTCTGAGAAGGGGGGTCCATGTGTTAGGCAAAGTATATGAGCATGTCCTTCAGGGAAACTAGGAAATGGGGTGGGGAGGGATGAAATTGCATTGCCAACTCAGGAATATTCCAATAGTGTCAGCCAAGGCAATAGAACCTCAAAGTCTGCAAATAGGGACAGCAGCAACTCAAGGGGACAGAGTTATAGTTCATCTAGTGATAAAAGAACTCCTCAATATGAAAAAGCCAAAGGTGGTTATGGAGCATTTGTTAAGTGTATGATGTTTAATGCTCAGAGTATCCGTTCCAAATTTGATGAGTTCAAGTCTTATGTTGCTGAGGAGGAACCGGATTTTGTTTGCATTACGGAGGCATGGGTCAGTGAAGGATATTTTGGAGATAACTTACAGGACTATGAGATCCAGGGATACAATATGTTTTCGTGCAATAGGGGTCCAGCAATGAAAGGGGGTGGTGTAATGCTCTATGTGAATAGCTTATTCAGTTCTCAAAAAGTAGCAGGTGGGGATACAAATGTGTCTGTGGAGTCCATTTGGCTTGATGTCACTGTGGGAAAAGGCAACAGCAATACTCTTAGGATAGGAGCTTTCTACCGATCAGGAACCCTGCCACATTCTCAGCAACTGGAGCTTGACAAGGTGATTTGTGAGGAAATCAGTAGAAACTTTAAGAGGAAGTGCCTTATTCTCGGTGACTTTAATCTAAAAGGTTATGAAAATGCTGGTGTTGGCTCCCATCATGCAAAATGTTCAGGAAATGCCTTGAAGAGGACCTGTTCTTACACCAGTTTGTATCGGAACCTACCAGGCATGGTTCATTCTTGGACCTTGTATTCTCGGATTTAAGTCACTTGGTTCAAGACTTGACTGTAGGCGAAACTCTGGGAAGAAGTGACCATAACATAGTTAGATTCAAGGCACATGTAGGGGAAATTATCAAGGATAATTTGGTAAAGGTTCCAAATTTCAACAGAGCAGACTTTAACGGCATGAGAGCGGCTTTAAGTGCCATCAGATGGGAAGAAGAATTCTCCAATTTAAATGCCTGTGAAATGTGGGAAAAGTTCAAATCTTACTTAAAGGAAACTCAGATTAGACATGTCCCCCAAAAGCAAAGACGCAAAAGAAGGGTAGGAAAGCCAGCATGGCTTACACCAGACGTGATAAAAGCAATTAGGGCTAAGAAAACTGCATTTAGAGTTTTTAAAGAAGCCTCAAATGTCATTAATCTAAAGGCGTATCGAAAAGCTAGAGACACTGTGAAGCAAAAAACCAGAGCAGCAAAGCGAGCAAAGGAACTGGATTTAGCTAGAAACTGTAATGGGGACAGTAAAAAGTTCTTTAGTTTCTACAAGCTGAGTAAAGTTTCTAGCACAATTGGTCCACTGGAAGTAAACGGGACTACATTGGGTGAGGATAGTGAGATGGTTGAGGAGCTGAGCAAGCAGTTCAAATCAGTGTTTACATTGGAAGATATGACCAATCTGCCGACCGTACACCATAGTTCAGTTACATGGGATCTGACAAATGATGTTGATTTCATTGGTAGTGATGTTGTTTACAATCATATCAGGAAAATAAAGCCAAATAAGGCAGCAGGACCTGATGAAATTTATGCTAGGGTGTTGCGGGAAACTGAAAAGGAACTGGCATTTCCACTTAGTATAATATTTTGTAGATCAGTTTCACATAATGAAATTCCAACCGATTGGAAAAGGGCAAATGTAGTTCCTATTTTCAAGAAAGGAGAAAGAGGGAAAGTTGAAAACTATAGGCCAATAAGTCTCACATCCCTAGTCTGCAAGGTACTCGAATCAATTATCAAGTATAGAATAGTTAGTTATCTGGAAGGTAGCAGATTGATTCAAGATACTCAACATGGATTTAGAAAAGGACGATCGTGTCTCACAAACCTCTTGGACTTTTTGAACTTTGCCACAGAACAATTTGATCAGGGAAATCAGGTTGATGTAGCATATCTTGACTTTAGTAAGGCCTTTGACAAGGTACCCCATAAACGGTTAATGATACAGCTTCAGTCCCATGGTATTGCAGGTAGCATCTTAAAATGGATAGAGTTGTGGCTTTCAGATAGACAGCAAAGAGTGATGCTAAATGGTACAAAGTCATCATGGCAAAATGTTCTTAGTGGAGTCCCCCAGGGGTCAGTACTAGGGCCATTACTGTTCATTATATTTGTAAATAACATTGAAAGCGGCCTAAGCAGTAAAGTTTTGAAATTTGCAGATGATTTGAAGGTCTTTAGGGCAATAACAGGTCAGGATGAGCATATCTCGCTGCAAAAAGACTTAGACGAACTTGTGAAGTGGTCCGAAGAATGGCAAATGAAATTTAACTTTGATAAGTGCAAAATCATGCATGTAGGTAAGCAGCATATGAAGGCTCCATACTTGATGGGTGGCCAAGTGCTATCAGTGACCCAACAGGAGAAGGATTTAGGTGTTATTCTAAACACAAAATTGGGGGCATCAGAACAGACCAAGGAAGCCAGGAAGAAGGCACTGAGAATGCTCGGGGCAATAAATAGGAATGTATCATACAGAAGTGAGGAAGTGATCAGGAAGCTTTACTGTGCATACGTCAGGCCACATTTGGAATACTGCATCCAAGCTTGGTCTCCTAGCTATGAAAAAGATTGTTGGCTTTTAGAGAGAGTACAAAAGAGGGCTACAAAAATGGTTAATGGCATAAGCAACCTGGCATATGAGGAAATATTGAAGAAATTGAATATGTTTTCACTTAGATATAGAAGGCTGAGAGGAGATCTCATCGAGGTCTTTAAATTTGTCAATGGTCTGGAGAGGGGATACCTTGGGGAAATGTTTGAATTTAACAGAAATGATGCAATTAGAGGTCATAAATTCAAAATTAAAATTAACCACAGCAGAACAAGGTTAAGGCAAACTTTCTTCACCAACAGGGTAGTGGAACACTGGAACCAGCTGCCAGAAAACATCGTCAGTAGCAGCACATTGAACATCTTTAAAAACAGCATAGACAAGCATTATAAGAATAGAGGGCTTGCTTTTCAGTATTACAGGGAGGGCTGATTGGCAGATTTGGTGGGCAACTGGTTCAGTGTACAGAGTGCAACCAAGAAGGGCCCTTGTGGCTCAGAGTTGCACTAATCTTTTATGTCTTTATGTCTTTATGTCTAGATTGAGATAAGGTCGATACGTCAGAACAACTCAAAACATTACTGGTTCAAATTTCTTTCATATAAGTTTTATGTGACTTAGACTTATTTGTACTCAAAACATTACTGGTTCAAATTTCTTTCATATAAGTTTTATGTGACTTAGACTTATTTGTACCCAAAACATCCGTTTAGAACATGGCACCAATAATCAGTCCGTTTCACCACATGCACTCAAAGTCCTCTCAAAGAAAACTTGCTCAACTTACCAGCCTCCCTAGTTGACAGCTAAAACCAAAGCTTATTCATGTCAAACATTGCAGTACGAAGACTAAAACGATGCAACCAGCAGTTACGTGAAAGACAATTTGAACTTTAAATGCCCATAGGCTGGGCACTACACAGTACGTAATATGAATCTTAGAGGGTGAAAAATAGTGAGTTTTAAATCGTGATCTTCTAGTAGAGTGAAATAATATTGGATGTGGCGTGCAATGTAGTACAGCTGTAACAAAGTTTCTAAAAATGTACTGTTTTAACCGTAAAATATGTATACTGGCATAATACCATAATGCTGGTCTGTTACTTTAAATGCTGTAACCCGTAAGTCAGCCGACATGCAGTCCTGTAAATGTAACTCACGAACTGGAGCCGGCCGGTGGCTCGCCGACGGCCCGCGCCGCGGCAGCGGTCGGACGTGAGTTTAAAGTCCGATGGCCGGGTGCACTACCGGGTCGTCTGCGGGGCGGGTAAATGCCACCTGACTGCTAGTCACCAGGTGGCATCACCGCGTTACAGCGGAAGGGAAACGTCATTTGACTACAAATTAGAATCGGGGCTCAAAATACGTTACTACTAAGTAGCCAATTAGAAAGTGACGAATCGTCTTGAGTTCTGTGCAGAACTGTGTACTGATGTTCCAGATCTCCGCTGGCAGAGCGCCCCGGACTGTCAAGCCGCGCGGGTCTGTTGTGGTCGGACGCGTCTGTAAATTGAATATCTGTCTTTCGGCCCCTAATTTTGGAACTTATAACATTTCCTGTCGGCGGTGTCATCGAACCATTATTTCAACATCCTTTTGAAGCATACGAATTGCCGTTTATTACCGTTTAATTGCTTTCAACTGCACAATACATGAAGTGCAGCCTAATCAAACTTTCGGGAGTTGTCGCAACGCCTGGTTCTACTAGACTACAGACCTCACGTGCCTACAAGAGGACGAACTTTTCTATACACCCACAAATCGTTAAAAGATGAAGAATGAAGCCTTCCTTGTGGTCACAACTTTGCTGTTTTCTTAGGATTAAGAAAGTAGGTGGGTATTCAGCATTACAAGTTAAGATGTGCTCTGTTGTGGATTTTTTGTTTGTTAACCGTGGAACCCTACCAATGCGGAAATAATTATTTTCTGAAAGAAGATATGCTTTTCTGCTTGCATCGTGGGTGAAAACATTTTAGAGACGACGGAGATTGACTACACAGCCATAAACAACACCTTTTCTGGTACATCTTGCTGAGGCCATTTGTTACAATGGTAACTTTCTGTCATATAGTATGCATTTTGGACTGGCTCGAACTATATTCCATTGTTTGATGTCTAGTGGGACCAATTGAAACATTTGTTTGCAACTACTGCGGTTGCAAATCATGGTCTCGGATGCTGCGCATAGGGGAGCGAGTAGCCTAGTGGTAAGTTGCTCGACTCATGTTCAAAAGGTTGTGGGTTCGAGTATCACCTGTAGCTACTCTTCGCCCTCGGCCAATCGGCGCGAGAGAATGGCGACGCTGCACGACTACACGGTCGATGTGTAGTAAAAACCAATAACCGATACTACGCATAATGGATGTAATTGAGCTAATAACCAACTCAATCACTGATCAACTTATGTTTTTAACAGTTTGTATCCACAGCATCTTGAAACTATTGAAGTATTCACCCGAGTGTTCCATCCATGATACAATTGTTGGATGGAATGTGAAAACTGGCGACACAAGTTGCATGATTACCATCATTAGATTTTAGGTTTGCTTTAATGAACAGACACACCGGTGTATGGCAGTCCGGTATATATTCCAAAAAACAGTAAAGAAAACCGTCGGTCCTGATGGGATGCTCTGATCGGACTTTCGGTCCTTACACTTGTCACTTTACTTTGAACTTGTGTATAAGTTTCTCCGTAAACCAATGCCGCTTTGCATCATATCACGCACGATTAAGTGGTTACATTTCAAAGCGTTTATGTAGCAGGACAACATGAATACTCCTCTCATTTTGGTCTATAAGCTTTTCACTTGCAGACAAGCCAGTTTGTTCCGGGCGAGAAGACAAATAATGGATGTAAACCTTTGAATGAAGTGACGCTTCAGAAGTCTGATGCACTCGCTCCACTAAATCTCCGAGGAGCGACAAATATGTTCATATGCTTGTCCATCTTCAGCACGTGTTATCTTGTGCGTAATCTGATCAAATAGAATCTGGAAACATCCCTCGTTTTTTTGTCTGTTCGTCTGGATGGTGGTGGGCGGAACCGAGAGAGGGCCAAGAGCACTGATTAGTGCGTGCTGCCAGCTGGGGATCACTCGGAACATCCAGGCAATCAACTGGTCTGGCCTGTCTGTGGTGGGGGCACGGGCAGGGGGGGGGGCAGGGGGGAGTCACGGGACGCATGTGTTGTCCTGATGCAGCTAAGATGTGCTAGGTAATGCTCACAATTCCACGCCGCTCTGTGACGTTGTGAATATTTTGAATTTCCGTGTTCAGACTATCTCAGTTCCGCTTTCAGGCCCTACATTTCCCGTAGCGTCTCATCATAACAACCAAATTAGCACGAGAGCAAAAACACCAGCCGTCACCGTCCTCATTCCTACGGCATACGCAGCAAGTCGAGCATACATTCGCTCGGCGAAATGACAAAAGAACACTGAAAATGGTTCAGCATGTTTACCAAACGTCCTACGAAGCCGGCCACTAATCATACCAAAATTTTGTCACAAAGCATAAGCATATAGTTAGTGAAGTCCAAAGTTGCAAATAATCAGTCAGGAATTGCTGCAAAATGGCGCGCAAAAAGGATGAATTTGCTCCTATTAGTGCACAGGACTATGCTAGGTCCATGTTACTCAGAGCAACCAGCGATGCATCTCATCCTCCCCACCGTCTGGTCGTTGCCATAGCAGGATGCGTCTAACAGGCGTGGTCCCACGCGACATATGGGCACCACTTCTGTCCGGACAAGTTTTAACATATCCACACTACCTCTGTCCGGACACGTTCCGACATTTCCACGCTCGCGCCCGTCTGGCCACTTCCCGATATATCCACACCACACCTGTCCCACATGTCCCGACAACTCCACACCACACCTGTCCGAACATATCACGACATATCCACACCACCTCTGTCCGGCCACGTCCCGACATATCCGCTGCCATGCCGGTTTGGACGCATTCATAGATACCCGTGCCACATCCGTCCGAGCAATCCCGTGGTGTCCGCGAGCATCCCAGGTCCAGTCACGTCCCGCCACGTCCGGCCACGTCCCGCCACGTCCGGCCACGTCCCGCCACGTCCCGCCACGTCCCGCCACGTCCCGCCACGCCCCGCCACGTCCCAGCCGCGTCCGGCCGGGTGCTCCCCGACACCGCCGAACGTCGGCCGGGTGCTCCCCGACACCGCCGAACATCGGCCGGGTGCTCCCCGACACCACCGAACGTCGGCCGGGTGCTCCCCGACACCACCGAACGTCGGCCGGGTGCTTCCCGACACCACCGAACGTCGGCCGGGTGCTTCCCGACACCACCGAACGTCGGCCGGGTGCTCCCCGACAACGCCGAACGTCGGCCGGGTGCTCCCCGACACCACCGAACGTCGGCCGGGTGCTCCCCGACAACGCCGAACGTCGGCCGGGTCCTCGGCTCGTGAGGTGACGTCATATTGATCGTGGCCGGCCCGCGCCGCCCGCCGACGCTTCCGGCTCGATCTGAGCGGATGTCTTACCGGTGGAGAGCTCTGGAAGGGTCGGACTCTGGCCGGCAGAGGCACCAGTCCCGGCCGGCTGCCGGCGCTTACAGCCGACAGCGGCAGCTGCCGGATCGAGTGACTGCGACGGTCAGCCGCCAGGCAGTCAGCCGCCAGCCGCCAGGTAGTCAGCCGTCAGGTAGTTAGCCGCCAGGCAGTCAGCCGCCAGGTAGTCAGCCGTCAGGTAGTCAGCCGTCAGGTAGTCAGCCGTCACGCAGTCAGCCGCCAGGTAGTCAGCCACCAGGTAGTCAGCCGCCAGGCAGTCAGCCGCCAGGCAGTCAGCCGCCAGGCAGTCAGCCGCCAGGCAGTCAGCCGCCAGGCAGTCAGCCGCCAGGTAGTCAGCCGCCAGGTAGTCAGCCGCCAGGTAGTCAGCCGTCAGGTAGTCAGCCGCCAGGTAGTCAGCCACCAGGTAGTCAGCCGCCAGGTAGTCAGCCGCCAAGCAGTCAGCCGCCAGGCAGTCAGCCACCAGGTAGTCAGCCGCCAGCCGCCAGGCAGTCAGCCGACAGGTAGTCAGCCGACAGGCAGTCAGCCGCCAGGTAGTCAGCCGTCAGGTAGTTAGCCGCCAGGCAGTCAGCCGCCAGGCAGTCAGCCTCCAGGTAGTCAGCCGTCAGGTAGTCAGCCGTCAGGTAGTCAGCCGCCAGGCAGTCAGCCGCCAGGTAGTTAGCCGCCAGCCGCCAGGCAGTCAGCCGCCAGATAGTCAGCCGCCAGCCGCCAGCCGCCAGGTAGTCAGCCGCCAAGTAGTCAGCCGCCAGGTAGTCAGCCGTCAGGTAGTTAGCCGCCAGGCAGTCAGCCGTCAGGTAGTCAGCCCCGCCAGGCAGTGAGCCGCCAGGTAGTCAGCCGCCAAGTAGTCAGCCGCCAGGTAGTCAGCCGCCAGGTAGTTAGCCGCCAGGCAGTCAGCCGCCAGATAGTCAGCCGCCAGCCGCCAGCCGCCAGGTAGTCAGCCGCCAGGTAGTCAGCCACCAGGTAGTCAGCCACCAGGTAGTCAGCCGCCAGGCAGTCAGCCGCCAGGTAGTCAGCCGTCAGGTAGTCAGCCGCCAGGTAGTTGGATGACGCAGCAGAATTCCGCCGGCGATTTCTATGACTTTTACGCAATTCATACTCCAACGCCATGGCAGATAATTAGTTGAAGTGATAACGTTTTTTTTTGGTTCTTTTCCTTCCGCTCGCAAATTGTATCTCAGCTTCATTCCCGCTCGCGCAAGATACGGCTTGCAACGTACATTACAATTGTTTGTGATTTTAGCTTCGTCGTACCCTACTCCTGCACAGGTATTTACTTGGTTTCCTTTGCGGACGCAATCCCGACCCTGACATATCGAAAGCATACCGTCTGGACAATTCGTCAGACAAATCAAGCGAGTTACCGCGTAAAATCTACCTACGTCTTTTAAGATGTAACTGTTGTTATTATAATTGTTGTTGTGATTGCAATTGTTTATTCAGGTTTGCACTCAGATATTCCTGATCCCACTGAGTTTCAGTCATACTTTCATAGAGGAGTGATTCATTATTCTACCTCTTCATGAATACAACCAATATTTTGTGTTTTATTTCATGCACATAGTTTGGTTTAACAAAACATGTATGTTTTGATGCTACCAATCAGCGACTTGTCATTGGACATTAATTCTTTGGATGTTTGCTTATAGAAACTCAAACAATTTCGCATGGTGTAGGTTCCTGTCTGTGGGCAGTTGCATTAAAGCAACATGGGCGGATTCGGGCTCCCGAAGTTGAAGCATTACCTATTTGTATTCATTAAGACACCAGCGTTGTTTCACCCAAATGCAATCACGCGGCTTGCTATTAATGCATATGCTATTGCTCTTAATCGTCTCGAAAGGAGCAGGCAGATGTAGTGAAGAGAGTAAACGGCATGGGTGGAGGATGTGCGTTTCATTTCGTTTCTCGCTTCAATCTCGAACACATATGGCCAAAATGACTTCTGCCGATATGGACATGTCTGCAAGCATGAAATACATTCAAGTAACGTGGTCAATGCACGAACCTGGAAAGTGAGATTTGGCACCAATATATAAACGCATTTCGGGCTTCCCTGCATTCAGTTTCACTCCAGGTTTCACTACTTGTCATTTGCCCGCCAAGTTTACCCTCCTGAAGCGACCTACGATGATGGCGCAGTGAAGCTGCAGTTCATCGAACGTACCCCATATGCCTGAAACCGTCGAATGCACCCCGGTACCTAAGACCAAGCGGACGTGTCCAAATCTCCACGTTAACAATAGCGGCAAACATTCTGGTAGGGTCCCAACAATCTTCCTGAGCCGCCACTGGTCACGAACGTAGAAGATCCGAAGGGGGCACTCGTGACGCTGGTTTCATTACAACGTAATCTTTTTTGATGAACGCAACATTACGAACAATTCAGTGAAATGGTGTTCTTTGTATTGATATCGGATGATATTTATGGACCACAAATGTGATTCAGTGAGAGTTTTGATGTTTTTTATGCACCTCTGTTTCTCGTGGCGACTAACCTATGGTTACGAAAGTTACTAGATTACCGACGTAGCTTTCTATGAAAAGTCGAACGGTATGCTTTTATTCAAATCCGATGATATCCAAGGGTAAAAACTTGCAGTGAATGTTCCTGGCATTTTTTAATTGCTTGCCAAGTACAGTTCTTTTTCATCGAATGGCGATTGTGTAGTCTTACTGCAATGGGGGCATTGTTTGCCTACGATCGTGCCCATGGAAAATTAATTCCAGTATCTACATCATCAGCTTCAGTTCGACTGACTGACATTCGCCGTAGACGGTACGCTGATTCGGTATTCGCCTACGTTATAAATATCGGTCAGCGTTGAAGGAAGTACGTGATACAACTACTTATAGGATTCGGCAATGACTCCCATATCCCTGTTGCAGAAAATTAGCACATCAGCAGCGGGAGTAGCACGGAAAGGATCGAATTAGCACATCAGCAACGGGAGTAGACACGGAAAGGATCGAATTAGCACATCAGCAACGGGAGTAGACACGGAAAGGATCGAATTAGCCCGCCGCAGTAACGGCGCGAATTTGTGTCGGGCGAGATTGAGCTCCATAATCGACAGACTGTATGACTCCGCGGATGTTGGGAGATGATTTACTGGGAGCTGAATGTCGGATTGTAAAGCAGATGCCCCGCGTTTCCATACCAAGTCATAGGCTACTGCTTCGGCGGTGACACTCAGGATACCACTACCTCCTGGTCATTTCGAGGTTCTAGCGGTAAGTTGGACATTGCATGGAAATAACGAGCCACTGATGCCTGCAGCACATCACAATGTCTTAGATGCATCGCGCTTGATCATGGCCATGCGAGAGCACCAATGTCTCCCACATAATTAACTTAGACACACACACATCAGCATTGCAATGATGCCACCTGTTGACGTAGCCTGTATGTCAGATTAATCTTAACAAATGTGACAGTTGTCCTTGGAACTGGCCAGGCACGTTCCGTCGCCGGTGCCTGCAATTTCCATAGCATCCATCCTCGGGGAATAATCTCCTCCGGCTAATAACTGTTGAATAATTTGCAACATCCCGATGGGTAGTACACTGGGTCATACGTGTATTGTGTCCGTGGGGGTATTCACCAAGAAGCAGGTACAAGCCTTTTCGATGCTGTGCCGCATAACGCGTGACGTTTTGGATTGCATGTAGACTGCACCGCATTACACGAGACGCCGTGAATTTCTTATAGACTGTGCCGCATTACTTGCGGCGCCGTGGATTAGATGTAGACTGTGCCGCATCACTTCGTCAGCTCCAGGGTGCTATGGAGCACACACCCGGCGCAGTTGAATATACGGAGACTATGTCGCATGAATTGCCTAGTTCAATATACGGAGACAATTTATTACGTAATACATGGAAATGCGCTGGGTGCTATGTTGATTATGTTGGATCGCAAAAGTTCCGTTTTTTTTGTTGTTGCGATCTGTACACTCAGTGCCGAATCAGAAACCTTTTCCCATGCTCTTAGCCTCCAGCAGAAAATTTCCAGTTCAGTAGCTTGCTAAACAAGTAAATAAGAAATCATTCAACTTGGCATAAGAAGGAAGTACTTTGGCATCAGCTGCGTATTTGCGTACGTCAAGACATACACCGAGCACTTGGTAGCATATTGGAAGTCATTGGAACACCCGGTGTCATGCATTTCTAGATCGCGCCCTGAATATCAGTGCAACAGTCAAGAGATTGATGGTCATTGACGTGAATAGTCGTCATGTCTTCTCCTTTGTGGGTATTGTGGGAGAGCTCAGTTTACAGTGGAGACACTCCATACAAAATCAGCTAGTCGATAAACATCAGCAACTTTGCTGAAGACATGGCTGTTCAACCTTCCCTAGTTCTGAACATGATCTTTAGAATGCCAAGGGTCTAAGGTTCATAACTGGATGTATGGATGGCTTGCTGTTTGCCGTATTTTTCAGCAGGTAAGATGAAGACAACAATAACTCAATTCATTTAAAAGCAAGTTAAATTGTGGAGACCTCTGTCAGCACAGTGGGTCTCCATTGATATCATTGACAATGAATTGAAATAAGTGACAATGAATCATGTCTATTTCCCAGGAATTGTGCGTTTCGTCCCTGGGAAGGTGATGGACAATTCAGCTAGTCTGGTTATGTGGCTAATATTGACGAAAAGTGTTTCATTCGCTTGTTACTCATTCAGATAGAACAGATATTAAACTTTCTTTAAGAGCCCAAAATGTTTTCAAATACAATGCACTATTTCATTTCAAATATTTCAAATTCTTCAACAGTTTCGCTGCTAGAGTATCCTCGAAAGTGAACATCATGCATGGAGAGAAACAGAAAAAGAAAGAGATTCACGTGATCTCTCGCATGAATACAGCGAAAGGCTAGGCTACGATAATAAAATTGACAAACGCATCTCTAGCTTCTCCATCATCAGGTCAGTTTTTTCCTTTCAGTAACTTAGCCCTTCGCTGTGGGTATCTTCAGGGCAGAAAGTAGGTGAGTCATTTTCTTTTTATATCGATGCGTGATGATCACCCCGGGATGCTGTAGCAGCGGAACTATTCAATTTGCTCTAAATATTATAAAGATTAACCTGTTACATTTTGAAATATGTTTTGCTCTTAATGACCATTAACTATCCATTATATTGTCATAGTTGCATAGTCTATTGAACGTTCCAAGGCCATTTGAGATCAGTTACCGAGGGTGACAACAGATGTGTTTTGTTAGATTTTTCAGTTTATTAGAAGCTAATTGTGATGCTAAAGGCGAGCTTGATGTGCACTTTCACCCTTACATAACAAAGGCATTTTCGGGCACAATTTCTAAAGATTCTCAAACAAGGTTAGCGCTTTGACCTCACTGATCTTCTTGAACTATAGGTGAACATATGGGTGCAACATGACCCAAGTAGTCATCGCGCCCCAGGGTACTATTCATGCTACTAGATGTCAAAGTAAACAGTTCGCCTATGTCTACCATCCTCAGGTACTGAGGAATCCCATGTTGGCATTTTAAGCGTGCATCTGGTATTATATTTGCACAAACAGCGAGTAAATGTACTGTTGATTTTCCTACAAAACGGAAAATCCCACAAAACGGACCTCAATGGGTAGCCCTATGTACAAACATCCGGTCTATTCGCGAGATCTCACCGGCAATAAACTGCTTTTTGTTCGTGTTGCTAAAACTATCCGTTTGGACTAAAGGAGTCGCAAAACATTCCTCCCTTGCATGGGGAAAGGTAGGAACCGCGGGGAAGGATTAAACTTATAATTTTCTAACAATTGAGCAGTCCTTTGTAATGTTGCTGAAATAATGCAGTTGTTCGTTTTCAAATGCTCTTGCTAAAGTTCCGAGCAGACAGACCCTATACAGTTATAATAAATGCTATTTTCGAATTCCCTATAGCTCATGTCGCCGGGACTACTTCAGAGAGCGACCGACATTTGTGTAAATGTGCCCGTAATATTGCTGAAGTAACCCCCCGTCGGGGTGCCAGCCAGCCAACGTTCCAAGTCCCTTTAAGCGCACAGCACGAACTGGAGGGAGATGGTAGATGCTGGCAGGAACCCAAGCGGTGTAGGGGGAGCCACACATCGGCGTGGCATTATAGACCGCGGCGGGTGTGCTGCTGTGACAATGCAAGCGAGAATTCACACCACCGGTGCACAATGCATTTTCATGCATGCGCCATGAACATGGTTGTAATTATGTGTAGTAGTCGCAAATTTGCACATTTCTGCTGATCGCCTTTCGACAGATTATATCCAATTACTTGGCATGTCAGGTCCTGTTGTATTTTCTCGTACACCTGCAGGACGATTCACATGACTCCCAAAGCATCGGCGAATGCTCACAGATGGTAAGCATGCTCGGTGGCGGATCTGAGTTCTGGGTCGATGAAGGAGGTGAAGGTTTACCAAGGTCAGTGTCGGACGTGGCTTTGATACTAGCCAGTGTGGTGGACATACCTCAGTGGAACCGTAGCACGACATAGACACCGGTGCCTCGCCTCTAAAAATAGAGCGGAATACGATGTGCAAGGATCCAGACCACAGATCACAGACCACAGCCTGGTCATGATCACGCCCCGGCTATTACATTGGGAGGTCCGACCGTACTGCGGTGTTCACTAACGAACCCATTGTCCTTTTATTGGTCATTCGAGTGTACGGCTAAACCTATGTGACACATGCATGTGATGCTCTCAAAGATCCGAATATATAACGAACCAGTCTGCAATCTATGTGTATGGCTATCAGCGCGAGCGTCCGTGCAGGCCGTCCGACAGCGTCAGCCATAGGCCGTGGTCGGGTGGCATCCAATGTTGATCAGCTCCTGACCGATGAGAGTGCTCTGTCTCGACCAATAGCGGCTCCACTCCATCGTGCCGGCCTCTCAGGCGGCCTGTCGGCGGCAGATGGTGCGTGCGATCTCCCCGTCCGGTGCATGATAGCATGACAGCGCCGGGAGCTGCTGACAGCCACCGGCAGGCCGTGGCAGGTGCCCGTCGGCGCTGACGCTCGGTGGTGGATGAAGAGCGCGGGAGAGAGAGGGTCTGCTGATGATTAGTGACGTTGGAGGCTGACTGGGGCGGGGGCGCACCTGGGATAACGAGTCGCCTCGCACGACCACGGCCGCCGCCGCCGCCGCCGCCGCCGCCGCCGCCGCCGCCGCCGTCGCCCTGCTGACGCAGACATGCCGTATTGATCCTGCGCAGCACTTGTTGATGCTGGCCGTGCGGGCAGCAAGTCTGCTGCCCGCGGCGGCGCTCTCGACGCCTGGGCGCAGATAATCCGGCCCGAGGTCTTCTCGGAGTATTGTGGAGCACTGAACCAAGCGGCCCTGGCTTCCAACTCTGAATGCGTTCAGCTTGTGGTGCTGGGGATGGGGTTCACTTGGCGTCTCTTGAACCGAAACAAAGATCCGTGTTGCATTCTCTGCTGCACTCTGACAGAAGGTATCGTGGTATAGTCAAGCATATCGTGTGGCGTGGATTGTGAAATCCCATCACACGCAACACGCTGGCCTTTTTTCATGTCGCCAGCACTCTCCGTGTGAAAGGCCTAGGTGAGGGCGTGGCAGGCCCTCTAAGCTGTTCGTACATACGTGTATAGCGCGCAGAACATGAATGCCATCCAGCCATTTACTGATTCATGCTCAGTGCCAATAACCTTACATAAAATTCGCTGGTTAAGCATTCTAGATGTCGAACATCATGAACAGAGTTAGTTGTTCATGGCGTTCTGCATCTAATCACCTGTGCAGCTCTGCACTCCCCACCTTTAATGCTGGGCCGATGTTTATTGGCGCCATATATAATTTGAATCAGCCGACGATATGGCGATACTCAGTTGACATCTCGAACGGCGAATCCGTGGTGACACTCCTGGCGCTTTCTGCTGCAGTCGCACTCGGCAATGCCTCTGCGGATTATCAAGGCAGCCGCCTTTCAGGCGGACGGAACGAGCTAGAAAGAGCCAATGCGAACGCAAACGTACACGACGGTACGCCACCCGTACCGTGCACGTGCACGCCGTTAAATGCGGATGCACAACATCTGAACCTGCCGCTGACGGAGCATGACAGCTAAATCTAGCGGGCAGAGTAATAGTGTTCATGCACGGAAGAGTGCTCGCGCAGAAGGCGCTGCAAGGTATGCGCCATTGCGAAAACTAGCCAAGAATGGTGACGTCAAGCTGTGGTAGATGATTCACACTGGCAGCGACTTGGTGTTGCCGCCGCCGCAGGTGGCTCCGCAGGTGTAGTGCCAGCCGCACATTTTCAGTCCATGTAGAGCACCAGCACAGGCTGTCACTGTCTGCGACCCAAGTGCCGGCTGTGCTCGATGGCGACTCGAGCAGACGGGATCCTCACGCGCCGCGCGCGCCATTTACGCCGCGACAAGCGGTAAACACGACACCAGGCGCGCAACGCGCGCAGTCGATCGACAGCGCTGTGACGCCACTGCCGGCAACATCTCGCGCCATTGTCAATACCCGCTATCGCACCGCGCAGGGATGTCACGGTGGTGAGCGACACCAATGGCGGGTCATTGGTAATCATCTGTGGAAAACCACTGATATACATTGATATTTATATAAATTGACATAGATTAATGAGATCATGGGATGGCGTGTTTGTTTAGTACGCAGATATACAAAATTTAATTTCTCGCGCGCTAGTGGAATAGTTTAATACGGACATTTCCCCTTGGAACTGTGAGCCGTAATCGACTTCCGTTCATATATGATGCATGACCTCGTTTCAAAACTTGTGTCGCGCCTGAAATATTGAGCGTGGCGCCGCTTAAGTGTCTTCAATATCTGAGACGGGCCGCTCGATTGGCGGCCTGTTGCCGCTGGTGCGCCGCCCAGTGTCACAGTGGCACGGCAGCTGTACAGTGCTACCCAGCTGTACAGTGCTACCCAGCTATACAGCGCTATCCCAGCTGTACAGCGTTGCTCCAGCTGTACAGTGCTACCCAGCTGTACAGTGTTACCCAGCTATACAGCGCTATCCCAGCTGTACAGCGTTGTTCCAGCTGTACAGTGGTACCCCAGCTGTACAGTGATACCCCAGCTGTACAGCGCTACCCCAGCTATGCAGTGACACCCCAGCTATGCAGTGACACCCCAGCTGTACAGTGACATGGCAGTTGTACAGCGACACCCCAGCTATGCTGTGACACCCCAGCTGTATCGTGACATGGCTGATGTACAATGCTACCCCAGTTGTACCGTGCTACCCCAGCTCTCAGCTGTACAGTGACACCCCAGCTATGCAGTGACACCCCAGCTGTACAGTTACATGGCAGCTGTACAGCGACACCACAGCTATGTAGTGACACCCCAGCTCTACAGTGACATCCCTAGCTGTATCGTGACATGGCTGATGTACAGTGCTACCCCAGCTCTCAGCTGTACAGTGACACCCCAGCTATGCAGTGACACCCCAGCTGTACAGTGACATGGCAGCTGTACAGCGACACCCCAGCTATGCAGTGACACCAGCTGTACGTACATAGTAACGCGGGAGTTGTGTAGTGGCGCGGCAGCTGCAGCGATTGTGGACGTTAGTAGCCACGGCACTTGTTAATAGCGGTGCGGCGGTGTGTTTGTGATTGGTTACCGCTAATGATGCACCAGATTCAATATCGCAGACACCAATGCAATGCATCCTTATGAAAGAACTTCATCGATCTCAGGGTCATCCATCATCTACCGCCTATCGTCCAACCTTAGGACACGGAATCAAATAAAGTAATTTGTGAAGAATTGACACAGAGAACATCGCTGTTAATGCACTTGTATCAGTCATTTGTGCCGCAGGGGCGTCAAATAGAGCCCGATGCATTCGATTGAAGATCCACGGTTCCAACTGGTGGCTGAACCTGACCGGTCGTCAGTGCCACGGAGGTATCAGTCATGTGTGGCTGAACCTGACCGGTCGTCAGTGCCACGGAGGTATCAGTCATGTGTGGCTGAACCTGACCGGTCGTCAGTGCCACGGAGGTATCAGTCATGTGTGGCTGAACCTGACCGGTCGTCAGTGCCACGGAGGTATCAGTCATGTGTGGCTGAACCTGACCGGTCGTCAGTGCCACGGAGGTATCAGTCATGTGTGGCCTCCACCCATCAGCGTCCACCGCTGTCACCGTATTTAAGCAATGACTGGTGTTGGCACGCAGGCGGCAAAGCAACTGTGTCAGCGTAATTCTTAAACTGAGACGTGGTGATGCCTGAAATTTGAAGCTGTTCCAGTATGAGAATCACCATGGTCCCATTCATTCACCCACCTCCTTGCATCTGTCGCGCGTGTTCTAATTCCTTTTGGTGTAATATCATGTACTACCCAAGTTATTGCATTATCCACACAAATACATCACCATATGGGTAAAATATTATAGTATTTACACTCCAGCGCACCAATGTAGCCCCTTTGTAGCTGAAATGGAATCAGACAGTCCGGCACTTCTTAGCTTTGTTATTTTATAGGTGTTACGCCTTCTGCTACATTGGTCTGCCACAGCAGCGCTTACTATAGTGAAGGTGTTTTTTGTGCTATTACTACCTTCCAGGCAAGCAATAGTAATCCGTCCCCGATGTTTTGCGTATTTTGATCTCCAATAATACCAAAAGCATGCAAAGCATGCTTTTGAGTCGTGAGCGAGTGTGCTAGCGAGCGTGTTATGCACTTGTCGTGAGCGAGCGTGTTATGTTTTGCCTCTCAGATTTCTACTTCTCTTTGCCTCGAGGTTGCATGTTGCCCTTCCGCCAGCCTTGTCGCTGGGAGGGCGGAGGTGTCGACACTCTTCAGTCGTTCCGGGTTCAGTGGTCGGGGTTGTTTATGTCTGGTTTGTGACGATCATCCATTTAGGATCCATTCTGTCTCCCTCATTTTCTTAATTGAAGAAAAAGGTGTTGATGCTCTAGCAGAGCGACTGCACGTGCACACGGGTTGTTGCCAGGGTGATCGTGCCAGTGTTGTCGTGTCGGGTTTCTGGCGAACATTTATTGATGAATCATGTTGCCTGTTTTTGTTTGTTATCGAATTACATTTCCAATTGACTGCATTCGAGCGGAGGATGCCAAGGTATATGGCAGCATGTAAAGTTGGATATTGCCGGTCAAACCAAAAGCCTACCGCAATGTTTTGAATATCTGTTTTATATCTGAGAAACTGGGAACTTCTATACATTCTACCATCGCAGCCTCGTAAAACAATTGTCATTCCGCGACAGTTCTTTTGGCACGAAGATTTGCATAATCAACGTCCCGAATCTATATAAATTCTTGAAAACCTCACAGGCGAACAAGATCGAGTCTGAACTGGTCTCGCTTCTAAGACTCCGTTCATTTGCTAGCTTCACTCGCTGGCTCGGTCCATCTAAATAAGAAGTCCGAATAAAAGCAGCCCATTCTCCCAGGTCGTAAATCAATCATGAGAGCTGGCAATTGTGGTGACCTTTCCGCACGGCTGGCCATACAAATGTGCGAAGATAAAAAATGGTCTACGTGTTGCAATCATTAGACGTGTATCGCCACTGTTGGGCGATGTGTCGTCGCTGGCGGTATATCGTCACTGTTGGGCCGCTGTACGGTCACTGTTGGTCGATGTGTCGTCGCTGGCGGTGTATCGTCACTGTTGGGCCGCTGTACGGTCGCTGTTGGTCGATGTGTCGTCGCTGGCGGTATATCGTCACTGTTGGGCCGCTGTACGGTCACTGTTGGGCGATGTGTCGTCGCTGGCGGTATATCGTCACTGTTGGGCCGCTGTACGGTCACTGTTGGGCCGCTGTACGGTCACTGTTGGGCGATGTGTCGTCGCTGGCGGTGTATCGTCACTGTTGGACCGCTGTACGGTCACTGTTGGTCGATGTGTCGTCGCTGGCGGTATATCGTCACTGTTGAGCCGCTGTAGGGTCACCGTTGGTCGATGCGTCGTCACTATTTGACGGTGTATCGTCACTGTTGGGCCGTTATATGATCACTGTTGGGTCGTTATATGGCCATTATAGAGTTGATGTAGGATTGCTATTGGGCTGCTTGTCGTGTCGTTGAATGAGTCGGTCCATTTATCTCCTCCGATCTCAGTGTGCCGCCTCGAGTAATGACGCAAATACTGGCATAAGGTCTCAGAGGCGGCCAGTTTCTGACACAGGGTCTCAGAGGCGGGCAGTTGCTGACACAGGGTCTCAGAGGCGGGTAACTATTGACACAGGGTTTCAGAGGTGGCCAGTTACCGACACAGGGTCTCAGAGGCGGCCAGGTAATGACACAGGGTCTCATAGGCGGCCAGGTAATGACACAGGGTCTCATAGGCGGCCTGGTAATGACACAGGGTCTCATAGGCGGCCAGGTAATGACACAGGGTCTCAGAGGCGGCCAGTTACGGGCACAGGGTCTCAGAAGCGGGTAACTATTGACACAGGGTCTCAGAGGCGGATAACTATTGACACAGGGTTTCAGAGGTGGCCAGTTACCGACACAGGGTCTCAGAGGCGGCCTGGTAATGACACAGGGTCTCATAGGCGGTCTGGTAATGACACAGGGTCTCAGAGGCGGCCAGTTACGGGCACAGGGTCTCAGAAGCGGGTAACTATTGACACAGGGTCTCAGAGATGGGAAATTACTAGCACAGATTTTCAAAGGCAGCCAACTACTGACACATGGACTCAGAGGCGGCGAATCTGGTTCCGGCAGACCGCCGCGGTAGTAGCCGGCAACATGCTTGATTGGCGCCGGCTGCACGCATTCATATGGCGTAATTGTGATACCAATGTCCAATTGTTATAGGGGCGTCTAATTGTGATAGTAACGTTTAATGGCGATAGCAACGCCTAATTATGATGGTAATGTCTAATTGTGATAGCACCGTATAATTGCAATAGTAACTTCTAATTGGGAAAGTAACGTCCATTTGTGATATCAACATCTAATTGTGATAGCAACGTCCAATTGTGATAGCAACGTCTAATTGTGATAGCAACGCCTAATTGTGATAGTAGCATGTAATGCAATAACAACGTCGAATTGTGATAGCAACGCCCAATTGTGATAGCAACATGTAATGTAATAGTAACGTCGAATTGTGATAGCAACGTCAAACCTTGATGGTACCTTCGGAGGGGAAGGCGTGTGTATCACCATGGTCGCCCACTAATACTATCGATTTATGTGTACTTCGAACGCTGGGCATGCGGTGTAAGAATATTTTCCAGGATTAGCCGATTTGAAAGCAGTTTTAGAATGCAGCCGTCCGTTGTTGCGATATTGTAGTTGTCACCATGGTACCAAGACCAGCTCATTCAGTTGGGTTTAGACACATCTGTGACATATGCCACAGGTGGATGCAATGAAATCAGCATGCATGAATCATTTACTGGAAACGGATCGCTAACAGACAATCATTTGTGAATATCTTTGCATTTCTCTATGACACCCTCGTACTTCCTTAGTGCCAGAGAAGTTGGCGTAAGCTCTGATTTGGCTTGCGCATAGATATATGCAATGCACATGTGGGCAGGATGCGACTGCATTTGCATTTCTTATTCCTAGCCATAGAATGCGTCAAATGTTTGACATTTTGTCCAGCTTAGGTTGGCTATTGCAAAACAAACAAATGTAGGCTTAGTGCCGTATTTTGTATTCGTGTATTTATGAGTCGAGTTAGACTGAGGAACCGAGGTGGACGAGGTAAGCACGTACATTACAAACGGTGCGTCGTCGCGACCGCTCCCAGGTGCAGCTGCGACAAACAGGGCAAACATTGAGCAGCCTCCAACTGCCACTGGCCGTCAGTTGCGTCCAAGGGCGTCCAGGGCTGCGGCGCAGGGCGGCGGCACGTCTGGCAGCGCGGAGCCACCCGGTGCGGTGATCTGCGACCGTGGCCACCTGTCGCCGGGGCACCACATGGCGGCTGGCACGCCGCCGCGCGCCACAGCCAGCACCCCTCCCCCAAACCCAACCCAACCTCCCCCAACCACTCCCGCTCCGACTCAGTCTCAACCAGCCGACGCGTCTGCGGCCAGCGGCCGTCACACGGTGACTCGTCACGGCCGTCACGGCCGTCACGTGGTCTCTACAGCGGCGGCGGCGGCCGCGCGCCGGCGGCAGCGTCGAGTGTCGGTGTCGGCGAGTCGGGCGGCCGGCCGACGCGTTGCGCACCGTCGGGCGCCGAGAGTCGGCGTCGGCGTCGACGGGAGTCTCCGCCGCCGCCCGGCCGCGGCCAGCACGCGCCGCCCCAGGCTGCCGGCATGTTCAGGATCCTGCGCGCTGTGCAGGCGTGGAAGCGGCGCGTCACGTGCGAACAGTCCGGCCGTGAGCAGGACGAGCCGAGCGCGGCCGGCCACTCCTCCGGCGGCCACTCCGGCGGCCACTCCGGCGGCCGCCGCTCCGACCGTCACCTCAGTCCCACCACCGAGCGGGTGGAAGCTGTAAGTGCCGATTTGATTCGCATCGTGTGTCAGAGGTGTTCCATCAATTGGCTCAGAGGCTGGCCGGCTTCGTGCCGACGGACGTACTGCTCATTCAAGCCTAAAATGGCATTTCGAGCTCATTTCGGACCGCGAGGGCCGGGGCTATCATCGATGCTCCATATCTGCTCTATCTATCACACGAACGTGCTGAGACCACCCCCATGACCACCATGGCATGTGCTGGAGCTGGGGCTGGGATGGCTTGGGCTGTCATGTGTGACCGGAAGACCCTCCCTTCATTGTTTCTGGAAGCTCGCTAAACGACATCTCAGTTTTGGTGCTCGGAGTCATAGTGTGCCGAGAGCTTTGATGTCAGTTGCAGTAGCACCACGTTCACAGCTTCGCAGAAACAAGTTGCGATGATTCTCTTCATGAGTATTATTCCATCTTGTTTTGTGGGAGCGATTTTGGCTGCGGTGGCCTTTCTGTCCACAATGCTCAGCGATAACTACTCTTGTACAGGACTTGCTTTGTGCGGTTTTGACATAATTATTCATGACTCGTTTGTCATTCCCAATATATTGCTCCAATATAGGTAACTTCCATCAGCTTTGGTGCACTGTTACTAGGCCCTCAACCTACTCCCAAAGAAATGGAATTTTTCCTGTCGTGATCTGTTATTTTAAATGCATAACAGTCCACTGCAATGGGCCTCCACAGTGCATATTGCATGGCTATGTCGTGGGTCATATATGTGCCTGAAAGGCGTTCCGTTGATACCTTTGATACCTACTGCGATAGTCGTCGCTTTCAGTCGCGAACATGTAGCGCATTGTGAGAACTCTTTGTCTCCTTTGTCAACGTATGAACTTAGCGTTTACATTGTTCGTGGTTCTACGTCTGTAGCCACACCGATGAACCAATTAAATTAACCCAAGGTGTTTGATTCACTCCTTGCCCATAGTGCCCATCAGCAGTTTGTCATTCATCCAAAGATGAAAAAGAAAGTGATATACAGTATTTGCGTGCCTCATTAACTCTGCATTGATATATATGGTTATCTTTATTGCCATCTCTCTCGTGATACTTCGGTAAATGTTGCAATCGTATTTTCTTTAATCAGGGGAGGCCGTCCTTCCTTCTTTACTTGCATTTTCCACATGCCCATGTCGTAGATGAAAGAGAGGGAGAAAACGCCGTGGCGTGGAAGGCAAAATCCACGATGATTAAAGTTTCCAACTGCAGTGAGCGGTTAGGCAGTCATTAACCATCACCGTTCGTCGCACCAGCACTGCGGTAAGGCAGCCATTTACTACTACCGCTCACTGCAGCGGAAAACTTCAAATTATCTTATCGGCAATGCAATGCATCCTTCGCTTATCGGGAAAATCAACTTCTCACCACCATCGTTGCATGTTTGGATTCGGAAATGAATTGCGGCATGAGCCAGCTCAGCTACCGCGACGCCTTGGTAGAACGTGCCCGCCTGGTACTTCTCACACAATCCCATTAAACCACCGGCGGCAGCTTCCGGGAACAGTAGTCGAGAGAATGAGAGCGAGAGATAGATCGAGAGATTGAGAGAGAGGATATATCCCTCTCTCTTTTTTTCTTCTCTCTCTCTCTCTCTCTCTCTCTCTCTCTCTCTCTATATATATATATATATATATATATATATATATATATATATATATATACATATATGCATATATAGCGCGCAAGAGACCGGAGTGAGTCTATTTCGCTACACTCAACCCGATCCTACAACTACGCTTTTAAAACCTTAACCAACAATTTTATCTTTTTGTTGCAGCGTTTCAACATCAAATTACTTCGCTCAGACTTAGAAGAACTGAACAAGAAAAACCTTCGTCCGTCCGATGAGAAGTGACGAAGTTAAGGGGCTGGGTGGCTGTGTGCAGTTTAAACTGAGCCTGGAGACGGAGAGGAAAAACATGATCATTGTACACCATAGCATCTCAGTAACACTACGACAGCACAACTCCGCATAGTGCACTTACGTGTGGGACACGTACACTATATGCGGCGGATCGGCCTGAATTTGGCAGGAATACTGCCAATTTCCGCCAGAAGGAATTGTTTTTTTCAAGGAACATAAAACGAAATTGGAGGCGTTGTTTACGCAGTTTCCTCTGCCGTAAATGTGTCGGTGTGTATTGGGGTCGGGGAAATTGGCCAAATGACCTGGCCCGGGGTCATGTCGGCGTCGCGAGGTCAGATCAGCGCGTATCCAAGGCTGTTCCGGGCAGACACACGCCACCAGAAGCATCAGACGGGTCCACCAAGCACTGCCCCGGTGGTAAGATGGCGAAGTGACGAGTGAACTCCATGGGTGAAGCAAAGCACAGCGTGCCATCCCTCTAGGCACGCCGTATCGCGCCCGTTGACCGCAGAGTATTCGCTGAAACACTCGGTGGCCTCACATCCTTCTCGTCGATGTCCCAGTGTGTGATTGCCGCCCTTGTGCCATTGTCAGTCCCTCCCGAGTTAATTGCATGCTGACCCTAATAGCATTTCGGCGCCCATCTCGGATTTGTCCTGTCCTGGCAGGTGACTGGACCCGGGTTTGCGGTTTTTCATTCAGCTGAGCTTACGATCGGCACACGGTCAAGGCGCCATGCTCCGCTTTGATCGACACAGAGTCGAGGCGCCCTGTTCAGCTATGATCGACACACAGACGTTTTGCCCTGCTCAGCTGTGATCGACACACAGACGTTTTGCCCTGCTCAGCTGTGATCGACACACAGACGTGGTGCCCTGGTCAGCTGTGATCGACACACAGACGTGGTGCCCTGGTCAGCTGTGATCGACACACAGTCGAGGCGCCCTGTTCCGCTGTGACCAGCACACAGTCGAGGCACCCTGTTCAGCTGTGATCGGCCCACAGACGCGGCACCCTGTTTTCCTATGATCCCACCGTGATTCATACCTGTTTCGCTGTGATCCTAGTGCCCTGTTCCGCTGAAATTATGGCAGCTCTTGCGTCATCATCGCTCGCCGGCCAGCCCGCAGCTGGTCCCACTAGCATTCTCTCACGGTCAGCCGCCTCGATGGACGGTCGTTCTGCCGCGGCGGGCTGTCTCGGCAGGACCACCGTGCCCCTCGGCTGGGTCATGTCGGCTGGGCGTTCGTGATGACCCGGCCGGTCCTTTCGTCAGTCAGCCACCGTAGTAGATGACCCCAAGGGCCGAATCCGCAGACAGCTGTAACTGCATCGCCATGGTGCCGACTGTCATATGATCGTCATATCACGTGAGGTCACAGCTCTCTGCGTCCGGTTCTGATTGGTTAACTTGATCGGGTACGCGGCCGGACTTCTGTTGGCGACCGGTGCGTCACAAACGGTCACGTGGTTCTTACTCACGTGACCGGGCAGCTACGTCATGGGAGGTCACATCGGGCTGCGTTACGCGGCAAGAGTGGACATTTGAATACTAGCGCCGCGGTGCGGCCGGACTAAATACCTCGGAAGAACATGAAATATAAAGCTTACTTTGAAACACCCCTACAGTCATTAAATAGTAGATGCCACTGCTTGTTATATCGCATTGGTTTTATAGCGATTTCGTAACTTTTTGGTACGGTAGTCAGTCGCTGAAGTTGAAGATCGTCGCTATTTCAAACTGCGCAGTATTACCCATGCAGTTGATGCGCCCCTAAACACCAACAACAACATTAGTTCAAACTAACATGGAATGCATCCGGCTAGTTTACTGCCAGCACACATCTGTTCGTAAAGCCCATTCTGTAGGGGATTGAGACCTTCGATTCCGGTCTGCAAATGTGCTTTCTGCTATCCTTTTCCAAACTTTGGGCGCGGCGCCATTGGCTTGTTGAAAACACCTGCCGTCATTATGCACTTCAACTGGAGATTTTTTCCCATAGTAACCACAATCAACACGCATAGCGAGACAAATGCTACAGGCGGATATGGTGGCTTATTACCTGTCTGCTAAGGTTAATTTCACTACCATCTTGGAAAAGTTCAGCGCGTAGCATTTTGCGTTTATTTGTTATGTCCTAATTAGCATTTCATCCGTCGCATAGCGGACCCTCCGGGGAAGGGAGCGACAGTCACACCACAGCGGGCTACGTGACGGTCCCACGACCAGAGGACAAGCCGGTCTGGTGGTGGGGCGGCGGTCGTCGGCCCAGGTGGGAGCGGTGGCGTGTGGCCGGTGCCACAGCCAGCCGGTGGCGATCGTTTGACATTTGGCCGGCTGATGGCCGGCCGGCTGCTGCGGCCGCCCGGTGCCAGGTGGGACAGCTGAGCTGCCTCCCCCTCCCCCGGACCAGGCCGTCGATGTGATCAGCGCCGCCCGCGAGCACGCTGTGCCACTCCGTCTCTGTGTTGGCGCGAGAATAGAGGAATACTCAGTAGAGAGTACTATACATAGAATACTCCATCAGGGCGAGTCGTGGTGGGATGGCTAATGGAGGGCCGCATGGGAATATCCAGCGCTGTTTGCAGGCTTCTTCCCAGCAGTTGTCTTAGCGAGTGTGCCCGGTCTAGAGAATTTGATCAGACGTACAAGCTACATGCCGATAGCGTGCGTTGGTTGGGATGTCACTTGTCTAATACATACTTAGCTCTGACTGTACGGGTTGGCGTCTGTGTGACTCTCACCTGCTCAATCTGGCTGTCGTGAGCTCAAACCCATATCCTGTATTCTCCATCCTGGTGTTTACAAAAAGAACTGTCTCTTTTTGTTGGTATTTACCTTCACCGAAACGCACAGTAAATCCCCCTGAAAACATTATACTATTTTATCAGTATTGTATCATTCGGAACTGAGGTGTGAGACGATTTGGGTAGATGTTGATAGATATTGCCTGATGCAGAATAGCTCTGTTTTGTGTTATTTTATGATGATAAATTGTATTTCTCCTTTTCCGAATGCCATTCAGCCGTTAAGCTGATTTATCAAACCGGAGCAATGGAGGAAATATTTGTTATCTAAGTTGCATTAATCAGATTATGTGCTCTAGAGTTGTGACATAGCATCGCAGAATGGCTATTAAACTGGAAGCAGATCGACCCACGCAGCCACCTAATCAATATGATTAGTCTTATATATAATATGCAACTTGTACAGCTTGTAAGCATTCCTCAAATGCCATTGGAAAAAAAGTTACATCCAGCTTAACGTGAGGAAGCTTAACGAAACTGATGCGCCCTGCGCCATTCTCAGAAGTGACAAAGCAGACCGACGGCAATACTGCACTGATGTCATCACAATTTGCAAATAGAACGGGGATTATCGAGAAAGGCATTTCCTAACATCAACGTAGCCCTTACTCAGCATCCATCCCATAAGAGCGATGCCATCCACAAATGGCGAGCAGAGACGCAACGCTGGGATATCAGAGTTTTTCGGTAATTCAAACTTTCGACAATACCTATCTTCTTTACCTATAAATGCTTATCGACGCTTATCGATATTTAACTCCTATCTTCTTACAATCGTTCGGCAATACCAATCTATCGAGATGCTCCGCATGGGTGCTAAATGACCAAACCTGGTCGATGCGTCCTGAAACTCAAATAACCAACCAACCAACGAGATTGTTCGCTACAGATGGCCTGATTACTGGCTCCGTTTTCTAAAAAGGGATCCGTTTATCTAAAGGAAACGTCCAATAACAATGGTGCGAGTGCAGCATATCAAGCTGACGGCCGAGCTGTGACAGCGAGAACTCGTGCAGAATGTGTGGGAACTGCCTCCGCCGTACCCGGCCGGACGCCATAGTTTGCAGAGCGTGGCCGCTTCTGCGGGAAGCCGCACCCATCAGATCGACGCTACCCCCACCCGAGCACCGCTGTACACACTCTGTCGGCTTCGGCTGGAACAATCTGGCATCGCCGCCACCAGCTGCCGGCGCCGTTCTATGAACCACAAGTCGTTAGTGGGAATGGAATACGTGAGCCACGGCAGAAAACGGCCACTTAATATATCGTGTTCTCTATCGAGTTATATTCGTATACAGCACATGCACAGGAGCTCCAGCTCCCTAAATAGTATGTATCTATGTTTCCTCTCAACACTCAACATGTTGAGGGTTTCCAGACGTCGTGTACAACGCCTGTTGTTGTAGCTTCGCTTCGAATCCGACGCCATTACCATTGTGTGCGTTTTTATCTTCTCCATAGTATCTTCCAGATACCCGTGTGATATTCCACATTGAAAATCCCCACGATGTCCAGAGTATGTCTTCTCCAGTTGCCAAGATGTTAGATGCCATTAGTAACACATGCAGTAGTTTGTGTTCCGTGTCTGACAGCATTACTGATATCCATGCGTTTTTTATCATCCCCATATATATATATATATATATATATATATATATATATATATATATATATATATATATATATATATATATATATATATATATACATCGATAGGCCGACATTTCTTCACCATGGCATGCGGCTAATGAATGCATGCCTCTTTTAAGTATCTCAAAATATTGCCGCGTCAAGGAAGAGAACATAGAACGAAAGAGAGCGGGAGAGCGGGAGGGGAAAAGGGACAGAGAGGAACAGAGAGGAACAGAGAGGAACAGACGGAGGGAGTGAGGAAAAATTAGAGGGAATGAGAGGAAACTAGAGGAAATGAGATAGAGTGAGAGAGAATGAGAGCGGGTCAGAGAGAGGTGACCTATGGCTTTTAACTTACCTCCAGCGCGACAAGATGGATAGTAATAAGATGATGAACGGGACATGCACCACGCGGGGCACAGAGCAGTTCACGTGGGACATGGCGACAGCTACATTGCAGCAGTAATGGTCCACGGGGAGGCTGGCGACAGCTACATTGGAGCAGTAATGGTCCACGGGGAGGCTGGCGACAGCTACATTGCAGCAGTTATGGTCCACGGGGAGGCTGGCGACAGCTACATTGGAGCAGTAATGGTCCACGGGGAGGCTGGCGACAGCTACATTGCAGCAGTTATGGTCCACGGGGAGGCTGGCGACAGCTACATTGCAGCAGTTATGGTCCACGGGGGGCTGGCGACAGCTGCACAAATACGTGGGCGTGAAGGGTGCACGGCGGAACCTCTAGGAAGAAGTGAAGAAGGAGCCATAGGAGTGAAGAGCTAGGATGGGAGGAAGTGTATGCCGTGGAGGCTTGACAATATAACCCTTTATGACGTCGTGGAGGCGGAACGTGACCCTTTCATTGGATTGCACAGCTACACTGAAACCACAAGGCTGGGCTTTGCCACAGCGCAGTTTACAAGCCCAAGGGAAAGGTCCATTTCTCAATTTCATGGGACAGAATGATGTTGGCCTCTCACTTCCTGGGTGCTTGGATGTCATAGACTCACTGTCGAATCGCTATCCCTCTATCACTATGTCACTCTATCACTCTATCACTCCATCACTCCATCGCTCACTATTTCACTCGCTATGTCACTCCATCACTCACTTTATCACTTACTACATAACTCATTAGATAACCATATCACTCACTATCACTCTATCACTCACCCTATCACTCACTCTATCACTCACCCTATCACTCACTCTATCACTCTATCACTATCACTCATTAGTTAATCAATTCATTCATTCATTCACTCATTCACTTACTCATTCATTCACTCATTCACTTACTCATTCATTCACTCATTCATTCACTCATTCACTTACATCAAGCTCGCAGGCCGCCATATTCTTTTCAAGCTAGCAGGAGCTGACGGATCGAAGTTCGACAGGATTGGTCTTCCCCCAGCAGCGCCCGCGGGGACAAATTCTCCTCAGTCGTTTCAATAAGCAATAAAGTCAGCGAACAAGCGGCACGGGACAACTCTGGCGCACTTCGATCTCGCGCTGAGCCAAATTTACCCGCACCGATTGCGTCATTGTTACCATATCGTGTGGGAAAAATCTGGTGTTGCCAGATATTTAACGCTTAGCCGCTCCGCTCACGACAACGGAAGGTTTTCGGTCCGTGTTTGACCGGCGCAGGTATGAACGGGTCTTGCAAAGCATACGCTGATGAGCCGAGGTTCGGGAATGTGCTGGTGGGAATGACAGTTTATGGCGTGAACGCTTAGCAAGCTAAGATGTCTCTGCTGTCATGACAAGCTGTGACAGCGTCTGGCATGATTATGGTATGTTCTGGTATGATTGGGACATGTTCTAGTATGATTGTGGTATGTTCTGGTATGATAGTGGCGTGTTCTGGTGTGATTGTGGTGTATTCTAGTAAGACCGGTGTAGCCCTGATGGCCAGCACACACTACACAGCGCCACAGGTGACCCATCGTTCCCAGGTAGGCCAGTAATTGACTGATTCTTGCTCGCCAGAAATGGTGCGCCAGTCTGAGGCTGAGTTGTGGATGCCGCTCTTGTGGAGCGTGCTGGTGTTCATCAGGGCGGTCCTTCCCGGAAAGCTTCCACAAAACACGACTGAATGCATCAACGAGATTAACGGGGCTTCATCAGAACCACAGCATCTCGAAGATCTGGAGTTCGTTTTGCTTTGGAATCAACAAGCGGACTATCGAAACCTTGATGTTTGTCGAGCGCCTCCAATTTCTACCAAGCACTCCAATGTTTGCGAATCACATCTAGACCTTATTCAATCACATGGAACTAATGAGAGAGAACCCTCATAAGTGCGGGCATTTCCAGGCATGAAATACATCTTTGCATCTTTACTCCATGGCTAATGATTCTCTACTAACGGCCCTGAGCCGTGTAAATTTCGTGAACTTAAACCGTGTATCGTGCTATAAGTCGATGGTTGCGTTGCCTACAGCCCCGGTATACAATTTTTTTTAAACTAGAAAAACTGTCTGTAGGCTATGCGGAAAGTATTTGGGTGTGCATAATAAGTGGGTGCATTTACCACCAGGAGGACGGCTACGACGATCTCAAGGGGAAAGCCACTGTTCATTGACGGCGGTTTCCTATGTTTGAATCATACGGTATAATTGAATTGCCGACGCCGAGCATCCTCCAATGAGAATGCAGACAGATCAGCCTCGTTGGGCATTGCCAATCATCTCCTTCCGTGCTGTGCCACTGTTGAAAAACATTCAGCCGTCGACTCTCGAGCCTACTGGGGAAGTAAGCTCGATAACATCACCTGGATCGCCGAGCAGTGCCACCTGCCGGTCGGGCTCAGCACTAGAGCTTTCGTATTCCCACACCATGGTCTCCAACGCTGCTATAGCATATTCCTCGTCCCATATGCTATGACAGTCCTCCAACTATTTGATCCATTTCTGGTCTCTCGCCCGTCCTGTCCCTCCCTGCAGGCATGCCAATCTTGCTGTCATGTAGATATGAGTATTTTCACCGGATGATCTTCGTCGTTGCAGGCGATATTTTCTTCCGTTTCTGTTTTATTTAGGTCAGTCCCGTGTTTGTCTCTTTAGGTGGCTCTCAGGAACGAAAGCTCTAGGATGTTCTAGTATGTTTGTGTTGATGTTCCGAGGATGTTTCGTTACTCACATGTCTTTACAATTACCTTGATTTTTCATAATTGTTGTATCACAACTGGAATTAAACATTCGATGCCCCATTGGCTGACCTGACGTGATCTGGCTTCAATATTTATCAGGTATCCAGGTCAATGCAGACAAGCACAGGGCGCCCACTACACGGGGACGCTGGCCGAGTGGTCGAATGCTGCTCTGTTTGTATTAGATTCAGTAGTGTTGCCCTTTGTATTTCATAGCCACACCTCTTCAAACGTGTGAGCTAAATGATGCAGTCTCAAACGCGATACCCTGACCAAAGACCATACGGCATCGCAAAGAAAGAACAGCTCCGCTCTGACTGGACTCGAAACTATAAATCTTCGGAAAACGGTGCAGACACAAGTCCGACAAATCCCGGCGTTTCCCCGACGCAACCCTGACGCATCTCTGACTGAGACACCTCTGCGGCATAGCCACGACACATACCCGACTCCCGACTGAGACGCAGCCATGACACAGTCATGACTGAGGCACAGCCACGACGCAGCTATGACTATGGTACAGCCCCAACACAGCCCTGACTAAAACACATCCCCGACTGAGACATAGCCCGGACTGAGAGACACCCCAGACTGAGACACAGACCCGACTGAGACACACCCCAGACTGAGACACAGCTCGGACTGAGACACAACCCAGACTGAGACACAGCTCGGACTGAGCTGACTGGTGTCCAGCATCCAGGTCGGCGGACAGCAAGCTACATGATAAGCAATATGGCAGGCTATGTGACAGGCTATACGGCAGGCTATGTGACAGGCTATACGGCAGGCTACACGGCAGGCTACATGACAGGCTGCACAGCAAGCTACATGATAGGCCGCACAGCAGGCTACATGATAGGCTGCACAGCAGGCTACATGATAGGTCACATGGCAGGCTACAAGCTCGGACTGAGCTGACTGGTGTCCAGCATCCAGGTCGGCGGACAGCAAGCTACATGATAAGCAATATGGCAGGCTATGTGGCAGGCTATACGGCAGGCTATGTGACAGACTATACGGCAGGCTACACGGCAGGCTACATGACAGGCTGCACAGCAGGCTACATGATAGGTCACATGGCAGGCTACATGATAGGCCACACGGCAGGCTACATGATAGGCCACACGGCAGGCTGCATGATAGGCCACACGGCAGGCTACATTATAGGCCACACGGCAGGCTACATTATATGCTGCACGGCAGGCTACATTATAGGCTGCACAGCAGGCTACATGATAGGCCACACGGCAGGCTACATTATAGGCTGCACAGCAGGCTACATGATAGGCCACACGGCAGGCTGCATGATAGGCCACACGGCAGGCTACATGATAGGCCACACGGCAGGCTACATTATAGGCTGCACGGCAAGCTACATTATAGGCTGCACAGCAGGCTACATGATAGGCCACACGGCAGGCTGCATGATAGGCCACACGGCAGGCTACATTATATGCTGCACGGCAGGCTA
Organism: Imbricaverruca yamaguchii; assembly: GCA_034440575.1. Classification (NCBI taxonomy): domain Eukaryota; kingdom Metazoa; phylum Arthropoda; class Thecostraca; family Neoverrucidae; genus Imbricaverruca; species Imbricaverruca yamaguchii. Next base: position 106,883 of record JAOTOL010001249.1, on the reverse strand, counting down.
CATTATAGGCTGCACAGCAGGCTACATGATAGGCCACACGGCAGGCTACATGATAGGCCACACGGCAGGCTACATTATAGGCTGCACGGCAGGCTACATTATAGGCTGCACGGCAGGCTACATGATAGGCCACACGGCAGACTACATTATAGGCTGCACGGCAGGCTACATTATAGGCCACACGGCAGGCTACATTATAGGCCACACGGCAGGCTACATGACAGGCTGCACGGCAGGCTACATTATAGGCCGCACGGCAGGCTACATTATAGGCTGCACGGCAGGCTACATTATAGGCCACACGGCAGGCTACATGATAGGCCACACAGCAGGCTGCATGATAGGCCACACGGCAGGCTACATTATAGGCCGCACGGCAGGCTACATTATAGGCTGCACGGCAGGCTACATTATAGGCCATACGGCAGGCTACATGATAGGCCACACGGCAGGCTGCATGATAGGCCACACGGCAGGCTACATTATATGCTGCACGGCAGGCTACATTATAGGCTGCACAGCAGGCTACATGATAGGTCACATGGCAGGCTACATGATAGGCCACACGGCAGGCTACATGATAGGCCACACGGCAGGCTGCATGATAGGCCACACGGCAGGCTACATTATAGGCCACACGGCAGGCTACATTATATGCTGCACGGCAGGCTACATTATAGGCTGCACAGCAGGCTACATGATAGGCCACACGGCAGGCTACATTATAGGCTGCACAGCAGGCTACATGACAGGCTGCACGGCAGGCTACATTATAGGCCGCACGGCAGGCTACATTATAGGCTGCACGGCAGGCTACATTATAGGCCGCACGGCAGGCTACATTATAGGCTGCACGGCAGGCTACATCATAGGCCGCACGGCAGGCTACATTATAGGCTGCACGGCAGGCTACATTATAGGCCACACGGCAGGCTACATTATAGGCCGCACGGCAGGATAAATTATAGGCTGCACGGCAGGCTACATTATAGGCCGCACGGCAGGCTACATTATAGGCCGCACGGCAGGCTACATTATAGGCCACACGGCAGGCTACATGACAGGCTGCACGGCAGGCTACATTATAGGCCGCACGGCAGGCTACATTATAGGCTGCACGGCAGGCTACATGATAGGCCACACGGCAGGCTACATGGCAGGCTGCATGGACGTGGTGGTGCTTTCAGAAAGCGCTTCCTTTGGACACTGCGAATACTTCAATACAAATATTGCAATGACATGAGAGGTAGTGAAAATAAAGATGTAATGGATAAGTGTAGTTTAGAGCAAATACAGCAGTACTTGAGACTCTGCAACAAAATCAAAAGTCAAGGTTTTTAAGCGTGGCGGTCTATTCCTAACATTCGAACCAATCTTAAGTGTCTTGTCCTAATGTTCATACCTACTACTTGATGAATGAATGAGTAGCTACCTGGGGAGGTGGACAAATACCTTCCCATCCAGATCAAGGCGTACAAATTGCATTGCTATTGAAGTAGGCCAGAGTCTTAGACACTCACTAACGTATATTTTGACAAGGTAGGTAGTTATCATACCATATTTATATCCGTCCAGGGCGTCAAGTGCAAAGGCCGGTATTCCGGTCGACACCCTACATGATACACACAAGCGTCTACTGACCATCCATCCTCCCTGGTATGATGGAATAATGTGATGATGCGTTAGTTCCTCAGGCCGCTTCCGCAGGCTTTCGGCCATGGGAACAAGGGAGGGTGCAAGTGTTCGCATCCTAAGATGAAGGGATATGATATATGCTGAACCAGTTCAGGTGGATGGATGATAAGAAAACCAGCCTGCAGATGCTCAAGCAAGTAGGTGGATGTGTTAACCAGCTTGACATGGGTGTCATGCCATACATAGCTTAATGCACACCTTGTGAAGTTGGGAATCTATGTCGCAGTTCATAATGTCTTCACGTATATGTCATACTATGTCACAGTTTATTCCTTGAACTTACAGACCTTGATGTGCAGACCACTGGGCAGTAGCTAAAAGGCATATATGAGCACATCAGTACCCAATGTATTAAGGGACTTTTACCTGGCGGTTTCCGGAAAATGATCAGCTTTGACAGGTTGGTACCATTGTGCAATTTCTGTGGCAATAATTGAGAGTACATGTTGATCGTGAAAGCTGTGCAGCTTTCACAATCAACTTACGGCTCACTGGTGTAAAGTTCACCATAATTTTGCAAATTATTCAGGAGCTTCGCACATGATACTCCTGGTGCCACGGATACAAATATTTCAGCTCCTTTTGAAGAAAGCCAAATGAGGTGCAACATCAACTTGAAATGCAATCCACCCTGGTTATATATAAACACACGGTAGTAGTCGCGCTCGCGTTTGTTTCTTGCTGGTAACTACTTTCATCGAGCAATGCTTATGTTCACCATGCGATGCTAAGGTAACTCGAAAAAGTTGACTATTGTGCGAGATGTACGGGGTCCAGACCCAACCTGGAAACGCGTGCTGCAGAACGCCGAAACTACGACCGGATTGGTTCATTGCATTTTCATTCCAAATAATTTGTATAGTTTTAGTCGCATGGCCACGGCACCGATCTGATCGACTCATTTGCCATCCGATCTCATCCTGAAGCTAAATCATAGCACGTGCAGAGACTCGAACCCGGTTTTGTCAGTGCAGGAGAAAGACTTCAGTGTTCTGTCATATGAGCTCGGGGCGGTGTAATTCGTGTTTTCGTGAGAATTCGCGCTGATACACCACGTTGGCTAGCAAACGAAAGCACGCTGCTCTGACTGCAGACAGAGTGGCACTTTCCTGGTGTGGGATGGCTAGGAGCACAGGTTGGCGAAGAACGCTGAAGCACAACTTGGCGAAGAACGCTGAAGCACAACTTGGCGAAGAACGCTGAAGCACGTTGATTGCCGACGTGAGCGTGACGCATGACAATGTCTTGAACGCGCGCCTGGGGACAACCGGTCTGATGTGTACGGAGGAAGTCGGCGCGCGTCCAACACAGACGCGCCGGCTGCGTGCCGAGGTGATCAAATTGGCGCCGCAACGGAGCGGGCCGTGACGCGACTGGCCAGCACTGAGCGGCGTGGAGAGCCGCTGCTGACTCTGCCGGGGCGTCCTGGCCTGCGGCCCGGCTGCGGCCCGGCTGCGGCCCGGCTGCGGCCCGGGACGGCTCCGGTCTGGGACTTTCCCGTCCGGTCTGGGACGGCTCCGGCTCCGGTCCGATACGGCTCCCGTCCGGCTCCGGCACTGTCCGGGACGGCTCCGGACCGACTCCGGTTCCGGTCTGACCGATTTTTGCGCCCACGAGTGCCTCTGAATGAAATGTGGCGCCGAACGGCAGCGTTCTGTCGTCGGCCAACGCTGGCTATAGGGCGTTGCCTATAGTTCGCTGCCTTTAATAGCACACAATAGCACAGTTGCCTCTGCTGCACTACCAATTTACCACATGGGATGTGCGGTAAATCTTCCGATACTTAATTTCTGGTGCACATCCTTCTGTGTGTCATCAGCGGCTTTATTACGCCAATGCCAAGAACGATATCGTTTTTGCATTGCTCCCTGCACAGTCACAATTTGAACTGTCAATCGTGATGGCGAGGAACACGATCTCGTGGTGACCGTTCGACATGGCACGCTCTGTCGGCCGTCCACCTCAATCCGAAGAGTGGTGACGAGACGGCTGGGCCTGCCGAGCCTGTGTCCCCCCCCCCGACTCAGCACCCTCCTGAGTCGGCGTGGTCACACCGCTGGCCGCCGGGAGGCTGACGCGTCGGAATAATTGGCGCCAATTGTGGGCGACGACGGCGCGATAGACACGTCAGCGGTGACGAGGCCCCGACTCCCGCACCAGGCCAGGCCGGAAGTCGGCCGGAAGTATCACGCGCCAGGAGAGCCGCCGGCTTCCGCTGCCTGCTGGCAACGGCCGCGCACCGGCCGCCGATGCGCTGAGATCCCGGCTGGACACGGAGCGGTCCAGCCGAGATCCAGCCGAGATCCCGGCTGGACACGGAGCGGTCCAGCCGAGATCCAGCCGAGATCCCGGCTGGACACGGAGCGGTCCAGCCGAGATCCAGCCGAGATCCCGGCTGGACACGGAGCGGTCCAGGCAACCTCGACGTCGTCCCGTGACGGCTCGATGCCGACCCTGGCACCGCGCGCAATCCTTCCCGCTCAACGAGTGCGTGACGGCATGCCCACTGACACACCCAAACCCGCCGAGCGATTGCGTGACGTATCGCCGCTGACCCGCGCCTTCCCTCCGAGCGATTGGACACGCTGTTGCCGCTGACCCGGCGGGACTGTGGGGTTGCCTTTTAGCCCCCGATAAAGTAGAGCCCGCATGTTGTTTATCTTCGGCACAGGAACGATGCATCGAACATATTGGGCAAACTTGTAACGGACGACCCGGCACGGGGTCCTCCGGGATGTGAGGTGGGAGAGATCGGCTGCTGGATGGCCGCAATAAGTACTGCCGCGTGCCGCGCCGCCAAAACAAGCGACTGTGTCGCTGACGTCGCCGCTAACCATGCCGGCAGATCAGCAGCTCATTCGCAAGAAGCGATCGACATACAACACAATTCCTGCATCACGTGAAAACTGCAATGTTCAGAAAAGGCTTTCATACTTCCGGTTTGCTTTATGATTTGTATATTTCTCCTTCCTCAGCCTGCAAGTGACTTCCACTTCCTTTGCATGCACAAGGTGGCACGCACTTCAATTGCATGTTACCATGTCAAATTCGCTGTTTCCAATGGCCTCAACAACAGCAATCTTTCCTCTTACCTAACCGCGTTCCAGTCAGCTTCCTTCAGTGTCGCATAAGCTAATACAGCCGGGTGACGCACGGCTAAGTTTGGGTTGCCATATGCTGACAGAATGGTGTGGCTGCCATACGCCGAGACAGTGGGATGACTCACGTCGTGTACACAGTACGTGACCGGGCAGTGGCCGGGCAGTGGCCGGGCAGTGGCCGGGCAATGAACGGGTAGTGTCATTGCAGTAGCCGGGCGGCAGTGACCTGGTGGTGGTCGTGCGGTGACCAGGCAGTGATCTGGTAGTGGCCGGGCAGTGATCGGGTGGTGGCCGAACAGTGACCGGGCAGTGGCTGGGCAGTGGCCGGGCAATGAACGGGCAGTGTCATGGCAGTGACCGGGCAGTGGCCGGGTAATGAACGGGCAGTATCATGGCAGTGACCGGGCAGTGACCGGGCAGTGACCGGGTGGTGGCCGGGCAATGACCGGGTGGTGACCAGGCAGTGTCATGGCAGTATCATGGCAGTAGCCGGGCGGTGGCCGGGCAGTGACGGGACAGTTGGCTCGCGGTGGCCCGTAGGGGCCGACTAGGCGCTGGGCGGTGACCCGACAGATTGGTCAGATATGCTCCCGTTGGACTCGCCTCCTCACCTAGCCGGTGCACCGCCCGGACATGCTGGTCACGCGCTCCGTGCGGCAGACGAGGTGGTGTTCGGCGCAGTCGCCGGTGTAAAGTTCGCTCTGTTGCGTCCAATCAGAGGAGGGGTGAGCGGAATTTCTGGCTGAGTGGCTCTCCTCGCTGACTGTCTGCTCGTCGGAAGTGGAGAGCTGCACTGTTCGTATTGACTGGCTCGCTGCCGGCGAGGTCGACCTGCGCGGCGAGCGGATGGGGTCGTGAGGAGTGTATACCAGTGTGTTGAAATGGGGATAGTAACAAGTGTGTACCAGTGTGTTGAGATGGGGGTCATACCGATTGTGCACCAGTGTGTTGAGATGGGGATCGTGCTGAGTATGTACCAGTATGTGCAGAAATGATACGGTACGTTCTTACCTGAGGACGCATGCAATTGGCCGACCAGCTGACCCTAGATGGTTAGGTGGGTACGTTTGCTGTGGGTACGTTTTATTTTAGGTGTTGTCCACATCGGTGGTGGGTCGTGCATGTGGGTAGCGTAGCCAGGTCGTATTGGTGTCCATGCGAGGTGTGGCATCAGTGGTGTCATTTGTGCGTACGCCTTTGTTGGGCACTGGTTGTTTGTGCGTGGTATCGACGGCATGCCGAGGGTGGATCCAAAATTTCGGTTGATAGTGGTGATATACAATTAATAGGTTCTTGAATGTTAAACACGCCTTCGATTTGGACGCGGCGTGCCAGTTTAAAGCAAATACCGCCCAGATCAAATATTCGTAGAGAACCATATTGTTGTTTCGCTGGAACGTTTCCAATATCTCGGCCGTTGCTTGGCGGGAGGGGGGGGGGGGCTTCTTTTGTCCATTCGCAGAGTGGCCAGTGCGCTGCCTTATCCCTGCGGTATCGGTCTCCGGTCTGTCTGGCAGGCGACAGGATCACATCACTCACGATTGCCTGTCACTTACCGAACGGCTGTCGACTCAGCACGGGCTAAGCCAGAACACAAATAGGGACGGCACAGGCGCAGATGCAGATAGAGAGGGAGAGATAAACAAGAGAGAGAAAAGAGAGAGAGATAGAGAGAGGGGGATGTGAACAGGTTAAGAGATTGGGAGAGATACACTTATTTGACAACATGGGATGTGCAATTGCTGGGACCGGGTGAGGCAGGTAGTGTCTCTCCTGTGACACTGAGTGTGGTGATGTACCGCGCTGTTGTATGAGTGCCGCCGGGACGATAGTAAGATATTGCAGGACGCTTGAGACGGAATGACGCAACCGACTGGCCAGATGATTGTGTTGCCAAATATCGTCAGCGGCGGTGCGCTCTGACTGAATGGCTGCCAGTCGCCGCGCAACTTCCTCGCTATCTGCTCAAACTATCCACTCGAGAAAAGTCCACGACAGAAGATGGACCTAGGATGGTTTGTTTCTGGCCGCTGTCGACCTCAATGCAGGCATTCACAAGCTGCACAGTGGCCCAATTCTTGCTCGTCGACGCGAATATAGCTGGCCAGAAATATGCGCATCGTTTTCGGTTGTTCCACATTTATGCCCCATTGTTATGCGACCATGCGATGAACATCGGGGCTGAAAACCCAGCCAGCATTATTTATAAAGGCCAACATCCTGCAGTTCTGTTTTAAATTGGATAGATTAAAAAGGAGTGCTAGATACAGCACTCCCGACATCCCGGAGGATGTACTCCTATAGCTAGATTTGGGAGGGAAAACTTGTAGGAGAAGACTTGTGAGGGAAGGCTTGTAAGGGAAGACTCGTAGTGAACTACTTGTAGGTAAAGACTTCTAGGGGAAGGTTTGTTGGGGAAGATGTGTACGGGAAAACGTGTAGGGGAATAGTGTAAGTATGAACGCTAAATGACCCTGTAGTCGGGGCGCCCTCAAGCCCAATTAAGCAATCGGAGAAGAAGTGTAGGTACAATACCTCTTTCGGATTGTTGGCAGCTACAATTATAATTCATGATGCGGACTTTAAGCATGTTACCTCCATTTATGCCTGGTGCGCATCGCACCCATCTCCATAGCGGCAAGGATTGCGATACAGAGTATGACCAAATATCGCATCGGTCTCCATAGCGGCAGGGATGGTGATAGAGAGCATGACCAATTATCGCACCCGTCCTATAGCGGCAGGGATGGTGATACAGAGTATGACCGAATATTGCACCCGTCTCCATAGCGGCAGGGATGGTGATAGAGAGCATGACCAATTATCGCACCCGTCACATAGCGGCGGGAATGACTATACGAATCATAGCCAGATATCGGAGAATGATGGCATTGATTGTGATGCTGATTACCACTCACGAGTCTTGTTCTACTGGTCAGTAGTTCTTTGTGTTGCATACGTTTTTCGATGTAGTCTGTCCTATTCTGTGATTACATCCAGCTTTAAGCATGATCAGGCTGTGGCCGTTCCCCTAGCGTCAGATCCGCCAGCGTTTGGCACAGTAAACAGCCAACACCGCACCGCAAGGTACGACTCAAAATGGCTGGTGACCTTTCGAAGTGCATCGTCAATGGTGTTCTGCTGGCTGCTCTTGCTCGCATTGGTTCGTCAGTCGTGGAACACATGTAGCATGTGCCTTCTGCACTGCTGTTCAGCCACTTTGGCCATTGTTGGTATTTGCAGTGCATCGTTACCGTCGATTTTGATGGCAATCCGGGACGCTCGCACGTCGTCACATGTCCACACCCACCATGTGATGCCATATGGCGCACGTCGTCACATGTCCACACCCACCATGTGATGTCACATGGCGCACGTCGTCACATGTCCACACCCACCATGTGATGCCATATGGCGCACGTCGTCACATGTCCACACCCACCATGTGATGTCACATGGCGCACGTCGTCACATGTCCACACCCACCATGTGATGCCATGTGGCGCACGTCGTCACATGTCCACACCCACCATGTGATGCCATATGGCGCACGTCGTCACATGTTCACACCCACCATGTGATGCCATATGGCGCACGTCGTCACATGTCCACACCCACCATGTGATGCCATATGGCGCACGTCGTCACATGTCCACATCCACCAGATTACCCCGGATGTCCCGACTCGTGCCAGCTTGGCTGAACCTGGCTGCGCCGGCAGACATAGATTGTCCTAGGGGATGGCCCGCGGCGTCAAGCAGGTCTCTTGTCGACGATCATCAGTCGGGTCGGAACGGTATGATGGCTCCTCAGCCGTGGCAGGGCTGTTTTGTGGTTCCCAGCCTTGGTGGGACTGTGTTGCGGTTCCCAACTTTGGTGGTACGGTGTAGGGCTGTGGTAGGTCTATGTTGCGGTTCCCACCCTTGGTGAGACGGTGTTGTGGTTCCTAATCTTGGTGGGATGGTGTTGTGGTTCCCGACCTTGGTGGGACTGTATTGTGGTTCCCAGCCTTGGTGGGACGGTGATGTGGTCCCAGCCTTGGTGGGACGGTGATGTGGTTCCCAGTCTTGGTGGGACGGTGATGTGGTTCCCAGCCTCGATGGGACGGTGACGTGGTTCCCAGCAAGATTTCGTCGTGACCTACAGTGTGATACCCCATTGCGGGACGACATGATTTAAACGTCTTGGTCACGGTGAAGCTGCAATTTTCTCTCTTGACCACGATATGTTGCTGCCCGGGTCCCTCTCCGAGAGCTCGCCGCACAGCTTTGGAGTTCCAATGCATTGAGGAGCAGCGCTAGGCTGTAACTGGCACCAGACTAGACAGTAACTGTGACCAGCATAGTATCTTTGGCATGCAAAGCTGGATCCAACAATCCACCCGGACATCGGTGTGCCGCCCATCATAATTGTTACATCCTTCCGTGGTTGTATAAATGAATACTTATGCGTTGATAATCAGTCGGCGGCGCCTGGGGAACTGGGCCAGCGGTGTATTGGCGGGACTGTGGGACTTTGGAATCGGGCCAACGGTGTGTTGACGGCACTGGGGGACTGGGCAAACGGCGTGTTGACGGCACTGGGGGACTAGGCCAACGGTGTGTTGACGGCACTGGGGGACTAGGCCAACGGTGTGTTGACGGCACTGTGGGACTAGGCCAACGGTGTGTTGACGGCACTGTGGGACTAGGCCAACGGTGTGTTGACGGCACTTTGGGACTAGGCCAACGGTGTGTTGACGACCGACAGCTAGCTGGACAGACAAATGATTGACCTGTTCTACTCAGTTTATCTCCTGTCGTTCTGTGACAGTAATTTAGGATTGTGCAGTGATTGTTTGATGTGATTTCGTGTTGTTGTGTGTTTATTGCTGGCTGAGTTCCACCAGTCATTGTTAATGAGTGGTTTTGTGCCCCATCAATTAAATTGATATGTATGTTTGAGTATATACCGTAATGTGAACAGTTGAGCTGGCCATGGGCTTCATAATTGGGCTAAGCATGTATTGATAATGCTCGAACACTGCACAAATTGTCCGAAAAACATCCATGGTCACATATTAAAGCACTTCAGACCTACGAAAGTACAGGTGGCTCCCAAGGATGCCCATACGTTGCGCGCGAACATTGGTTACCCTGTAGGAAAGTAGTGCTGCAATATAAGTAGATGGTGTGGTTGAATGGCGATCAAATGGCCAATAATTGTACTTTCCTATGCATCGATATCTTATGCTGATTAGCATGCATTGATTCGCAGGTTTTTTTCAAGCGTTTCCAGTGTGCTGTGAGATGCATGGTTTCTGTAAACCAATACCGCTAAATGCATTTTATTGGAGTCTGACAATTGACAAAGTCTATTACATTAAGCATGGCGGTGATAAAGCTTCTGTATAAACGGTGACTACTAAGCATGCATGGACCATTGCGCCTCCGCAACGATCGCAAATGCTGGTACAGTCCCCGGCTGCTGCTTCCAGTCACTTCTTCCATCAATTGCTCTCAAAGGCTGAATCACCGTCCAGCATGTTTGGGAAACCGATATAAATAGCCGACTGTTCCGCTTACATATTCCCACCCATACGGCCGGTCCGGAGCCTGCAATCATTCATTCGACGAGCTATAGTTGCGAGCCTTTCAGAGCTCGTAACAGCCACAGATCTGACTCAGCCTGCACCGACGTCAGATAAGCTTGCAGACAGCTGCAGACTGTCGCTGGCCGAAGCCGACACACTGACCGGTCAATGTCGACATCCGGTACATGTGCCCCGCGGCAGTGGCCGCTCTGGTGGACCTCCGACCCGGGCTGGTACACTGACCGGTCAATGTCGACATCCGGTACATGTGGCCCGCGGCAGTGGCCGCTCTGGTGGAGATCCGACTCGGGCTGGTACACTGACCGGTCAATGTCGACATCCGGTACATGTGCCCCGCGAGGGCGGCCGCTCTGGTGGACCTCCGACCCGGGCTGGTACACTGATCGGTCACCCGCTCGTCGATGAACCCGCCACGATCGCTCCTTGAACCTGTGGGCAGGCGCCCGCCATTGCAGTCTGAGTCCGACAGTGGTCACTGTCCGATGCTGTGGCCACTGTCCGAGGCTGTGGTCACTGTCTTGGGCTGTGGTCACTGTCTGGCACTGTGGTCACTGTCTGGGACTGTGGTCATGGTCCTGAGCTGTGGTCACTGTCTGGCGCCTGGGATCAGGGTTTAAACTATGGCTACTGTCTGGTACCGTGGTCATGGTCTGGAGCTGTGGTCAGTGTCTGGGGCTGTGGTCAGTGCCCTAGGCTGTGACTACTGTCTGGGGCTATGTTCAGGATCCATTGCTACTTATTGGCTTATTTATACCTCAGGCTTGGTCGGTACCTAGGCTGTGACTACTGTTTGGGGCTATGTTCAGGATCCATTGCTACTTATCGGCTTATTGGAACCTTAGGCTTGGTCGGTACCTTAGGTTTGGCTTTGCAGTTAGCGCCTGGTGACCACCTGTGTTGGCACCTTGTGCTCAGTGTCGCTGCTATATCCTCGGAAGGTTAAATGGTCGGCACCTGTTGTGTTTCCGGCCAATATCTGGCCAGCGACTATTGCGACGTGCTCAGCACCTGCTCGGTGCATTATTAGTACCGTGTGAGTTTTCCAGTATCTGATCAGAACCTGACTCACCTTGTCTTATTGTATTGCCAATACTTTGTCAGTACCTGACTAGTGCCTAGTCAGTACCTGGCACCAGCATCTTGTCAGTGCCTACTCAGTGCTTGGTTAATATATAGTCAGTGAGTGGTCAGTACCTGGTCAGTGCATATTGAACACTTGGGCAGTACCTAGCTACCTCGGAACACTTGGTCGATACCAGTACCCAGCCGGTGCCTGCTGCCACCTGCAGTAGCACAGTGTTGACAACGTTCCGTCAATCAATGTGAGTGCGTGACGCACACCGACCGTCGCCGCCGCCGATGCCACCACCTCCACTACCGCCGCTGCCGCCGTCGCTGCCGCCGCCGCCGCCGCCGCCGCCGCCGCCGCCGCCGCCGCCGCCGCCGCCGCCGCCGCCGCCGCCGCCGCCGCCGCCGCCGCCGCCGCCGCCGCCGCCGCCGCCGCCGCCGCCGCCGCCGCCGCCGCCGCCGCCGCCGCCGCCGCCGCCGCCGCCGCCGCCGCCGCCGCCGCCGCCGCCGCCGCCGCCGCCGCCGCCGCCGCCGCCGCCGCCGCCGCCGCCGCCGCCGCCGCCGCCGCCGCCACCGCTGCCGCCGTCGCCGCCGCCGCCGCCGCCGACGTTTCGGCCTGGCCGCCACACGGCCGCCGACCCGGCTGACGGTCGGTCAATCGCCGGATCGATCCCGGTCACCGCCGGTCACGTGACGCGCGTGACGCCGTGACGGCCGACAGTGGTGAGCGGTGCTGGCGTGACGCGTGCGTGACGCGGCTGCGCCGTCTGGTGACGCTGTGCTTCGACAGACGGCCGCCGTCTGGGCCAGTCCGTGACCGGTGGCATTGGTGTGACGTCCTTCCCGCCCCGTGAGCCTCGGTCGTCGGCCGGTGTGTGGTTCTCGCCGAGTAATGGCTGGGTGTGCGCTGACGAGCACAATGGACATATGCTGCATTTGAAGCGAATATTGCTCATCACTTGCAATAGGTCCCCCGTGGAAGCTTCTTGATTTATTGGAAGTATGTTATCATTGTATCGTGATCTAGACCTCCCGCTTTGGGGCTTATTGATAATCTTCGCCAAATGTAGTGCACTTTGTTGTATTGCCTGAAGGTATGGTATCTCAAGCAATTTAAGATATCCGTGCCTCAGACAATTTTCACTTGATTTCTGACGCAAAAATGTCGCTTCCAATTCAGGAGTCCGAAAAATTGGCATGTAATAAAAGTGGTCGATAAAACTAATATTTTCTGAATCATATTTCCACCCTTGTGGTCTTCCTCGACCACAAGGTTCCTCCTCATATTTTCAAGAATGGAGAAAGAGGGAAAGTTGAAAACTATAGGCCAGGAAGTCTCACATCCCTAGTCTGCAAGGTACTCGAATCAATTATCAAGGATATAATAATTAGTTATCTGGAAGGAAACTTAGATATAGAAGGCTGAGAGGAGATCTCATCGAGGTCTTTAAATTCGTCCGTGGTCTGGAGAGGGGATATCTTGGAGAAATGTTTGAATTGAACAGAAATGATGCAACTAGAGGTCATAAATTAAAAATTATAGTTAACCACAGCAGAACAAGGTTAAGGCAGACTTTCTTCACCAACAGGATAGTAGAACACTGGAACCAGCTGCCAGAAAACATTGTCAGTAGCAGCACATTGAACATCTTTAAAAACAGCATAGACGATCATCATAAGAATAGAGGGCTCGCTTTTCAGTATTACAGAGAGGGCTGATTTACAGATTTGGTGGGCAACTCGTTCAGTGTACAGAGTGCAACCAAGAAGGGCCCTTGTGGCTCATAGTTGCACTAACCTGTTATGTCTTTATGTCTTTATGTCTTTATGTCGACAGGTATAAAGGAAGCTGTTGCAAAACAAAATATAATGAAAGGTATGCAGAGCTGTCGATCTTCAAATAAACTATGTTCAGACAGAAAAGAGGTAGAAAGTGTTATCTTCCCCTTGCAACTATCAGTTGCTCTGGCTACGTGATAGTGTCGACGCACTAATCGATCATGTGCAATCAATTGTGTTGCTTTTTCAATGCATTTTCCAATAAAAGCAACATCCCGACGCATTGCAATCTATTGAACTGATGACAATAATGATGACAATAATGCAGAAAACATTGCAAGCGATGCCCTCAGGATGTAGGCAGGCGGGTTAGAATTTGTTTAGAGTGGGTTTTATTAATTAATTTAATACAAGAATTCGTAATCAACTGGATGACGAACGATATAATTTTTGGCAACATGCAACTCGAAGATAATCATGTATTTTACTCCCAAAGTTCAGCTGCTTTGAGTGTGGCTCAGCATGAAGAATGCTGGTCGTAAATAGGCAGCGGAAATATTATAATCCAAACCAGTTCATTATACTTCTATTTTTTAAGCGCATTTTTGTTCAGCTATTTCGTTGTTTTGGAGTAGGAGAATGTAACGTCGAGAATATTTATTTCAAGTTTCCTGGCTTTGACAAACCCACGGATTAGAACACCAAAATTGGCTTCACTAATGCTCCCCAGATTGCTTTGAAGCAGATCCGACAAACTCTGCACTACGGGCCCAGACCGCAGTCAAGCTGCCCGTGTAGAATCTTCGCAACAAGAGGTGTTTATAAAGCGGATTGCAAAACGGTAGCGTTGCATCGGCTCACAGCTGAAAGCGAGACAGGGTGGCTGTGACGTCGCGAGGACAGCAGAAATCGGCCTCATCCGTCCCTCCATCCGGATCAACATCTATCGCGGCACGATGAGCGCTGGAAAAGGCTCCCGGCGCAAGGTGCTGGCGCCGGCGGGCCGGCCGCGCACCTCGTGCACCAGCATCTCGGAGGAGGGCGTCTCCGATCCGGAGGACGTCGGCCAGGCGGAGCACGCGGTGCAGGCGGTGCAGGCGGCCGTGTCCAGCCGGCGCGCCTCGTGCGCCGTCGACTCGCGCTACCAGAACCACTGCCGCCAGTCGCGTCTGACGCCGGGCGGGGCGCCGGGTCGCCTGCTCAAGCGGCAGAGTCTGGACGCGCTGCCGGAGGCTCAGCAGCGGGGCCGCGGTCTCAGCGTCCAGATGGACGGCGTCGGCCGCGCCAGACTGTCGCACAGGCGCGAGACCCTCATGTGGACCGGCGTACGCGTCAGCTTCGACGAGGACACCGGCAAGGTGGAGAACGAGAACATGACCGCCGACTTGGACCCACTCAAGAACATCGGGAAAGAGGTGGGTGCGAGCGGAGTCTGACGCCGGCCGGTGACGTTGTGGGACGCCGGGCGGCCGTGACAGTGACCTTGACATCACGCGCCTGCAGCGCGAACCGGCGCCTGACACGATCGCCGATGCTGTCTCTCACTCCCGACATGATCGCGATCCGTGGACTGGGCGGACGTTGATGCCTGACGATGTGGGAAGTGCTGAGGTTCTGTTTCGCGCGACACCCCTCTGCGCGCCGGTCCGGGGCTCCGGTTCGCCGTGCCTGTTGGCTCGATGGCCGACACTGGCCGAGCTTCGGCGGGCCGGCGCCGACTGGTCGCCGTCCCTCCGCCGTCCCTCCGCCGTCCCTCCGTCGTCCCGCCGCCGTCCCTCCGCCGTCCCGCCGCCGTCCCTCCGCCGTCCCGTCGCCGTCCCTCCGCCGTCCCTCCGCCGTCCCTCGGCCGTCCCTCCGCCGTCCCTCCGCCGTCCCGCCGCCTTCCCGCCGCCGTCCCGCCGCGGTCTCGCCGCCGTCCCGCCGCCGTCCCGCCGCCGTCCCTCCGCCGTCCCGCCGCCGTCCCGCCGCCGTCCCTCTGCCGTCCCGCCGCCGTCCCTCCGCCGTCCTTCCGCCGTCCCGCTGCCGTCCCGCCGCCGTCCCTCCGCCGTCCCGCCGCCGTCCCGCCGCCGTCCCGTCGCCGTCCCTCCGCCGTCCCGCCGCCGTCCCGCCGCCGTCCCTCCGCCGTCCCGCCGCCGTCCCTCCGCCGTCCCGTCGCCGTCCCGCCGGCCGGCACACATAGAACGGCGCTGACGCGGTTGTCGATGTCAACTTAATCGCTGGGGCTTCACACTGAGCATCGGCTGGGAGCTGACCTATGTACGGCACTTCGTAACAAACAGCTGGACCGAGTCGAGTCGCAGTGAGCAGCCGGCAGCTGGTCGAATCGAACTATGTGGCGGTTGTCTAGCCGTTAATCAGCCGAAACGGACGTCCTCGCGCGCTGGAGCCGCGTCGTTTGGCACTCGAGCGGAAGTCGATGTCCTCGTGATATCGCCGGACTCTGACGTGCAGCAGGCTTTCTGGCGCCAATTTTCGCGCACCATTGGGCGCTGGTGGCAGCAGACGTCGCACCGGCTGGTCGTAATCCGCGCTCGTCCACGAGCTACCGAGCGATACAGTACGTATTCAGTGGAAGAACTACGCCCACCGCCGTGGTGGTAGAGCTCAGAATTATGCACGCAGTTTCCAGCTGGCGGAACCCCGGCGCTCGTAGCGTGTGCGTGTGCGTTACTGTTGCTGAGGATGGCACGAGGTGTGAAAGCCATGCGTGTGACCATTGTTTTGTGTGTTCTCTCTCAGAATTGTCAATTATGCGGTGGGCAATTAAAAATGGACAACAGAGCCGCCATGTCTTAGCGCATGTCACAAACCGGAGACAATTCTAAGAATGCACCCAGGTTGGAATTGCGGGTCATTCTTGGAGCTGCGAGGCCGGAAGTGGAACCAAACGTGTTGCCATTTTGTTTCCGCATTATGGTCGGGCATCATGAAATCAGACCAATCATGTCAGTCCTATCTCTGTAATATAAATCAGAACGGACATGGCTACATCAGCAACATGATATCAATTGGCGGAAAGTTGTCGATCTGCACCTAGTTTACCTTGCCCGTCTCTAGGCCGATCACATTTTTTTTCTTCACCATTTATATCCCACATTTGTTCTGCCTGCATTCCTTTGCGCAATTTGGCCGTATGACCTTATCGTGTACAAACACCACTGGACGTGCGACTGTACCGTTCGATGACGTGAATATGGTATTTGGTACCGTTCGGTGACATGAATATGGCACACTTCAATTCGTGATGCCAGTTAATATCTGGAGCGCTTGTCCGCCTGTGGGCGTCTGGTGGTGCCCCTCAACTGACACCTCATCGTGACACGCGAACGGGCTGCATCGCTGCCATTTAGGGAAGCCCAGTTGCAGCCGCTCATGTGGACGGCGCATCCTGCATTTTGTGGACGAAGAGTGTTGAACCTTCCGGTGGAAATTCGGCGCCGCAATCCCTGCATACAAAGTGCCCGGAGAAACATCATAGCATTCACAAAGCAAAAATGCGCTCGTGGAACAAAAACTGAAGATATTTGTGTTGTGCATTATTCACCCGTGAGGTTGCTGGGAAAAAGATGAAGCACATCTAACGTGTTTTGCTCAGTTATTCTCGTTTTGCTATGATAATCATCATCCCGCAAACATTTCCTCGCACGAGTAGCTTTTCTGACTGAAAAGCTGCATAATTCAACTTAATGGTCGCTTCAGCTGAATCTGAGCAAATAGAAGCAAGAACCATGCGCATGTGAAAATGGAAAATATAACGTCCAGTATATAATCTTCCGCTCAAAGCATTTAACTTTGAAAGGGCGGGTGATTACTGCAGTAAGCAGTCTACCTTCCGACTATGTGGAGCTCAGCGAACAAGTTACTTTAATATGTGTCTGGTGAACACGAAACTAATGGATATTGCCTGTCTGGATATGTGGTACACTCGCTCATCTACCGAGAATGCTGTCGATGCATTTCTGTGTTGAAGTTTCAACTGGAATTTCCCAAATTGCCTAAAGTCATTAGGGTAATCGGTGTCAGCATCGGCTCCAACAGGGTCGCTGGACGTACCTGATGCACATCACCGGCGGCTCGACCCCGCGCCCCACCCACCCTTCGTTAAGGAGTGCTACTCTACTACCTGTCGCTCTCCTGGACCGACACGTCAGCTTGAGACAGTCCAAGCGTACCTGTCCAGCTGCGAAGCGCCGAGTCAGAACGAACACCAACAGTTGGAACTGTGAACGAGCTCGGCACAACCACGCGAGCTGCAGCTTTCCACATCTCTTGCCCGTCCCTTCCACGGAGCTGCTTGAGCACCCTGCCGCGGCCGTGGCCACCGGCTCTGGCGGCCCGGCGGCTCGTCAGGTGTGTCTGCGAACCAATTGCAGCTGTGATTTGGTCTGTTTGGGCGTCGCTGCCATGCTTACTTGACGTGCCCCGGTCTGTTTAATTCGGAGATGGCGGGCGCCAGAGACGATGCAATGGTTGTGAAGTGTGAGGTGTCCATTATGTGACGTGCGCCAGGCGTCAGGTGTTTCTTCTGTGACGCACGCCAGGCGTCAGGTGTTTCTTCTGTGACGCACGCCAGGCGTCAGGTGTTTCTTTTGTGACGTGCGCCAGGCGTCAGGTGTTTCTTCTGTGACGCACGCCAGGCGTCAGGTGTTTCTTCTGTGACGCACGCCAGGCGTCAGGTGTTTCTTTTGTGACGTGCGCCAGGCGTCAGGTGTTTCTTCTGTGACACACGCCAGGCGTCAGGTGTTTCTTTTGTGACGTGTCATGTGTTTCTTCGGTGACGTATGCCAGTCGTGAGGTATTTCGTCTGTGGCGTGTACCAAGAGTAAGGTATATCATATGTGACGCGTGCCAGGCGTGAGATGTCCCTTCTGTAAGGTGTGCCAGGTGTGAGACGTCCCTTCTGTTACGTGTACTAGGAGTGCAGTCGCAATTGTACTTGCGCAACCACTGTAAATATGAGCAGGGGCCACGTCCCATCCTTTGCACATGCAGGTGCTGGTGCTCTGTGTATATATGTGTTTGCGTATGCGTGCGTGCGTGCATTCGTGTGGATATGTCATGCGTATGTATGTTTATGCTTACAGGAGGGGATGTATGAGGGGATGTATGCGTATGTATGTTTATGCGTCCTAGCCTTATCCCGTACTGAAGATTTACATCGCTTGTGTGAAAATACTCCGTTATATTGGGGGTATGGTGATATTTATCGTCGTATCGTGTATCGCTGTATCGTCTCTGCTTGTGACGTGCCATAGCGCTATCGCCTCTATGTTTGGTGTGGTGATGTGGTGACATTTACCGCTGTGTTGTCTCTGTGTGTGACTTGTGGTCATATTTCCCGCTGTATCGTCTATGTATGTAACGTGCTTTAGCGCTATGGTCTATGTGTGGGACGTGTTACAACGCTATTATCTCTATATTTAGATGGCGGGGTATTTAAGTTCGCCGCCGTGGAATATACGGTCGTCGTGTGCGGAGGGCGACAATGCTTTGCTCTCTGGGTGTAGAAGGCTTCTGTGTGTGTATGGCTGTTGTTCTGTAATCTCTGTGCACGGAGAGCGGTGGCTCTGTGGTCTCTGTGACCGGCGAACGGCTGTGATGTCTGTGCAGGGAGTGTGTGTCGTCCGTGTCGCTCATTCACCTGACGAGACGTGCCTGATGCCCCCGTGCATCATTAGATGGATAACACGCTATCCGACGTCAGACATCAGACATCGGACATCAGATATATATTAGAAACATCCACAGTCGACTTGTGGCTAATGTGGTTCCACGTCAGTGATGCAGAAAGAAGTTACTGGTGGTAACATACATACACGCAGGCCATTCATAACAAAGCTATTTTATCTCAACGTCTGGCTATTAAGTTGTCTGAAATTTTTTTTTCAAGTACTGCTTGCGATGATGTTGCCGTATTAACAGAATTATACCGAAACGTTGGCAACATACATTGACGTCGGTGATATTGTCAGGTGATCCACCACAAGTTGATGATATTGTCGGGTGGTCCGTCCCACGCTGCCATTGCCAGGTATCCGTCAGCCTGACACTGTGGTCGCCAGGAATCTGTCATGGGTTCGATACTGGTATATTTCCGGCTCACCGCGCGCTCGTGCTCATTTGACGAATGTGCAAACGCGATGGTGTTTGCATAGTGCGCACGAGCACACTATACATAAATAGCGGATTTACTTAAAACGATATTGGCGGTGTCTAATGCATGGAGGGAACGAATGCTGCCAATTCGGTTTGTGGGCCCGTCCAATGGGGCCTCATATTAAGAGAGCAAAAGGCTGGTGTGGCAAGGCAGAGATGGTGAGCCTCAGGTCGCACTAACAATGTTAAAAGTTCCAGCTCTCCTCTAGGTGTCTGTACTTGTGGAACGAATACGACTGCATTCGCATGTTCACAAAAATGCAACACCAATATCAATGTATTCATTTAGTACCTCTGGTAAGTCGTTGCATGCCTCATCAAGAATGAGGAATGGGTAAATGACTTGCTTCTTGTCACAGATGACCTGCTTCTAGTCACAGACGACTTGCTTCTCAATCCGAAGGTGTAAATGTGTAGGCCTCCTTCGTGCAGGCCAATATAGCAAATAACTGGGTGTCAGTCGTTGGCAAGGACCGGCGCATGCATACAGCCATGGATCCTCTTCACAAGGCCGCAGACAACAGCATAGCATTGGTATGCATGTTATCGCATGTGTGTCGATGCACTCTTCTTCAACCAGCACAAGGAGTAGCATTGCGTTGGTTGACACGCCCCTGTGCATTGTCAACGATCGAATAGAGCTGCTGGCTCGACAGTGATGGTGCATGTAGACATTATTATTGTCCACTATTTAACGCCCAACTAAGCTATTGTGCGCTTCTCGATTGCAAAAACCTGCATAATTGTCGCTCAGGAGCCAGTTAGTAATTAACAGACAGAAGAAGCCAACATAGCACGTTCTATAGGCAGTTGAACGTGGTTTTCCATGTACTCGGAAGGAGGTCTGGTACTGGTCGTCTGGATACCCCAACAGCTGATTATGTTAGCTTGGTGATTGGATGCCACAATTTCCTGGCGGTCCAAGATGTCCAGCGATGTCCAGTAACTAGAAGTGCTCCGCTCACTAGACATAATGCCTGAGTGGGAATGCCGCCCATTGTGGATATACCCCACCGAGGTCAGAACACCGATAGTCGGCCAGCGCGCTCAC
Organism: Imbricaverruca yamaguchii; assembly: GCA_034440575.1. Lineage (NCBI taxonomy): Eukaryota > Metazoa > Arthropoda > Thecostraca > Neoverrucidae > Imbricaverruca > Imbricaverruca yamaguchii. The sequence goes on along the minus strand of JAOTOL010001249.1, from coordinate 86,440 downwards.
CAGCGGAGGAGCAACACTTGTCAGCCTGTCACATACGTTGGAAGAGGGGACGCGTGGTCTGGGGGTAAGTTTCCCGTCTCACAATCGAAAGATTGTGGGTTCGGGTCTCACCTGTTACTACTCTTCGCCCGCGACCAATCGGCGCAAGAGATTGGCGACGCTACATGACTCAACGGTCGATGTGTCGTAAAACCAACAACTCCCACGATACGTTGTAAGAATACCTCCTATCTGCCACACGATATTTTCCGGGGCGTTATGACATCCTCTAGTATGTGAAATGGAGGAACGAGCGTGGCGCCGCCCTGCCTGCCACCCCCCCCCCCCCTGTGAGATGGAGGGACGAGCGTGGCGCTGCCCTGCCTGCCACCCCCCCTCACGTGAGATGAAGGGACGAGCGTGGCGCCGCCCTGCCTCCCCACGTGAGATGGAGGGACGAGCGTGGCGCTGCCCTGCCCCCCTGTGAGATGGAGGGACGAGCGTGGCGCCCCCTGCCCCCCTGTGAGATGGAGGGACGAGCGTGGCGCTGCCCTGCCTGCCACCCCCCTCACGTGAGATGAAGGGACGAGCGTGGCGCCGCTCTGCCTGCCCCCCCCCCCCACGTAAGATGAAAGGACGAGCGTGGCGCCGCCCTGCCTGCCACCCCCCACGTGAGATGAAGGAACGAGCGTGGCGCCGGCCTACCTGCCCCCCCACGTGAGATGAAGAGACGAGCGTGGCGCCGCCCTGCCTGCCCCCCACGTGAGGTGAAGGGACGAGCGTGGCGCCGGCCTGCCCCCCCCCCCACGTGAGATGAAGGGACGAGCGTGGCGCCGGCCTGCCTGCCCCCCCACGTGAGATGAAGGGACGAGCGTGGCGCCGGCCTGCCTCCCCCACGTGAGATGAAGGGACGAGCGTGGCGCCACCCTGCCTGCCCCCACCCACGTGAGATGAAGGGACGAGCGTGGCGCCGCCCTGCCTGCCCCCCCACGTGAGATGAAGGGACGAGCGTGGCGCCGGCCTGCCTCCCCCACGTGAGATGAAGGGACGAGCGTGGCGCCACCCTGCCTGCCCCCCACGTGAGATGAAGGGACGAGCGTGGCGCCGCCCTGCCTGCCCCCACGTGAGGTGAAGGGACGAGCGTGGCGCCGGCCTGCCTGCCCCCCCCACGTGAGATGAAGGGACGAGCGTGGCGCCGCCCTGCCTGCCCCCCACGTGAGGTGAAGGGACGAGCGTGGCGCCGGCCTGCCTGCCCCCCCCACGTGAGATGAAGGGACGAGCGTGGCGTCACCCTGCCTGCCCCCCACGTGAGATGAAGGGACGAGCGTGGCGCCGCCCTGCCTGCCCCCCCACGTGAGATGAAGGGACGAGCGTGGCGCCGGCCCGCCTGCCCCCCCCACGTGAGATGAAGGGACGAGCGTGGCGCCACCCTGCCTGCCCCCCACGTGAGATGAAGGGACGAGCGTGGCGCCGCCCTGCCTGCCCCCACGTGAGATGAAGGGACGAGCGTGGCGCCGGCCTGCCTGCCCCCCCACGTGAGATGAAGGGACGAGCGTGGCGCCGCCCTGCCTGCCCCCCACGTGAGGTGAAGGGACGAGCGTGGCGCCGGCCTGCCTCCCCCACCACGTGAGATGAAGGGACGAGCGTGGCGCCGCCCTGCCTGCCCCCCACGTGAGGTGAAGGGACGAGCGTGGCGCCGGCCTGCCTGCCCCCCCGCGTGAGATGAAGGGACGACCGTGGCGCCGCTCTGCCTGCCCCCCCCACGTGAGATGAAGGGACGAGCGTGGCGCCGGCCTGCCTGCCCCCCCCACGTGAGATGAAGGGACGAGCGTGGCGCCGCCCTGCCTGCCCTCCACACACCCAGTCAGTTACCTTTCACCTATTTATTTAGCATTACTGGTGGCAGAGTTTAACATCAACATGTCTCAATTATTTATGTATATCCATGTCTCACTTCCACCGCAGCGATCAAAATGGTAGACACATTCGCCAAGTGGTGAACGTACGTACGTACTTGCGTACACCACGAATCAAGCCTACACCCCGTTTAGGCTGCATCTGAACAGTACCGACCAAGCCACACCCTGCAGTAATGAAGAGATGAACATTTTCCCCAACTTGGATTCCTTTTCATGCAGGCATCACAGTGATGCTGTACAGTGCAAGGCGTATGGAATGGAATTCACCGTTAGCTACCGAGAAACTACCGCCTGTCCACTGAGTCTCAAATTAAGTTGCATTGCTTAGCAGAATGTGCCAATTGGCTTAGTTATCTTGTGCCATTTGTGATGCATAGGACGGCGTATGTGCCCCCTTATCAATAAGACGCGCTTATCCTGAGCCAATAGTGACATTAAACAACAAGGAAAAAGCCTCGCACTGCACTTAACTGGCTTCGGTTTTTACATTCAATTCTTTGTCCAGTTTCTGCCCGAGTGCATCAGCGCTAGTTTCTCGTCTGCGGCTAATCCCCAAAAGGATGCAGGGCTTTCATTGGTGTGTGTCGCTTTCTCTCTCGAACCATACACGGTTCACTTAACAGCGCCGACTTATCTTTGAGAGGGCCGAATTCCATCAGAATTGTGCTGGAGCCGCTGCCCAGTCGCCAGTTTTCACATTAGGATGTCGAACAATACTTTTGTATGGCGTCTTGCGCCAGCTGGGAGGTGCACACACCATTTCACAATCGGCACACACACATCGTCCGCCTGACCTGCCTAGTGGTGTGTTTTGCCGCGCCGCCTGACCTGCTTAGTGGTGTGTTTTGCCTCGCCGCTTGACCTGCCTAGTGGTGTGTTTTGCCGCGGCGCATGACCTGCACGGTAGTGTTTTTTGCCGCGCCGCCTGGCTGCCTGGGGAGCGTGTCTGGCTGCCTGGGCAGCGTGCCTGGCTGCCTGGGTAGCGTGTCTGGCTGCCTGGGCAGCGTGCCTGGCTGCCTGGGTAGCGTGCCTGGCTGCCTGGGTAGCGTGTCTGGCTGTCTGGGCAGCGTGCCTGGCTGTCTGAGGAGCGTGCCTCGCTGTCCAGGCAGCGTGTCCCCAGTGTGAACGAATGATCGTGGAAGCGGTCAGCTGTGGCGGCGAGCCCGTCAACGCACGAGAGGATGACCAGTGTACAAATGTCACCAAAACCGCCAGCAGCATCGGCGGCAAGCTGTGGCACCAGTCATTCGAAGGATGGAATTAGCTCCATCCTACGATGCGGCATCGTGGACGGATGTCGTTTTAATCGTGAAATATGCTTGGATGAAAGCTGGTGCATTGCACCTTAAAAGCAACATTTTCTTTCCAATCAGCAGTGCTTCAATTAATTCAAGTCTTAAGCAGGCCGCTAGCATAGATACCGTTGTTTATTTTGATATCCCAGCCCTTGCCTGCCCCGCGCCTGTCCTTGCCCTCTTCCATTTGTGATGATGTAATCGTCTGGTCTCGGTTCGATACTGTGTCGGACCGAGACGCATTCTGAGCACGGCGACAGAGCACGCCGTGCTACCGTAGCGCAGTCGCCGGGTACTGGACCGGCATGTAATATCCATTAGCCGGTGCGGCGTGGTCCGGCACACCTCGGACACCGCACGCGGCTGTGTGCGCGCCGCGCGGCTACTTTATTTACCGGGCGTCGGACGGTCCCGCGGGAGGTAGATCGGCGGCCATAATGAGCCCAGAGCGCAGGGCGTGGTCGGCGGTCGTGTGCGGCCTCGGTGCGTGCTCTGTCCGCTCAGGTGCCGTGCCACCGGCCGGCCGACGGCACACGCCGCGCTGTCGGTGTGCGGTGCGGCTCGGGTCTGCTCCACTGCGGCCAGGAGCGCCCTGCCGCTCGGGCGCCGATGCTCGCCGCGTGACTACCGCGTCAGCTACCGCGTAACTTGGAGCGGTCAAAGGTATCGCGAGGTGCGGTTGGAGGTGCGGTGAGGATCGGTCGGAGGTGCGGTGAGGATCTGTCAGAGGTGCCGTGAGGATCGGTC
>JAOTOL010001249.1:27500-77500 GCA_034440575.1 Imbricaverruca yamaguchii | reverse complement strand
ATGCTGGCCGTGTCCTCATCTTTTGTCAGCCCCACATCAGGGCTTCAAGACACACATCTCACATCGACTGGATGTTTTGGCGTTAGCGAACGAGCGGCCACAAGATTTACAGCCCATAAACTTGTATTGGACCCACCTCGTCAGCTTCGGAGATTCCCTCGCCTCTTGCGTGTTGGGATAAATATTCCGCTGAAGATCTGAGCCAAGACACTTGAATGTTTCACGACTTCTCGCTACACTACCCCGAACGCGTCCTTCAGCTGGTTCTGCCGAAGCAGCATTGTGATCCGGCTCCCATTCTCCGACCGCATTCGACACCCGACCATCGTTGCACTGGTCTTGCTATCGATTTCGGTGTTTGTTGAACGTCCGAAAACTCCAAAGCGATCGTATCGATACCGCATGTGCGGGCGCTTGGGCTGGGGTCAAATGTCGCGATACGTGATATCGATAGCTGCTCAGCTCTGCCACATCTTGAGACGTGATGGCCGTCAGATAAATTGCACGCTTGAAGCTTCGGCTCAAGAGATTGCAGGCGACGGTGCATCGTGTCTACGACTGTACCAGCCGACAAAGCATATCCCCTCCACACCGTTGCCGCCGCCAGACACTGTGCCAGCGACTGTATCAGCCGACACAGCACATCCCGGTCCGTACAATTACTGCTGTCATACATTGTGTCAGAGACTGCGTCAACTGACACAGAACACCCAGCCCCACACCGTTGCCTCCGTCTGACACGGTGTCAACTACTGTGCCAGCCGACACAGCTCAACGCATGTGTCGGCTGGTAACAATTAACGTACCTACATACTGTCCCCCCGGGCTTTCCTGGTCAGTTTCCAACTGACTATCCCAGCCAAAGGTGCTAAGAGTGGGCGCATGAAGCGACTCGAACCCGTTGTGCCAGGACTGGCAGACCTTTGCAGGCCAGCGCTTTATCCACCGAGGTAATCATGCCACAATGTAGCTTGATATTTGAACATTTCAGAAAGGTCAGGATAGGATGCATGTTGACTATAATTTGATTACAATATTTTGGGCTACTCACAGGAAAGAAAACTATTTGTCCTCAGTTGCATAGAAAGACTATTTGAATTGTCTATTAATATCGGCATTGACTGGTCTACTGCGACGAAGCGTAGCTGGTGGAAAGAGGAAAATAATTTTTGAGTGCAGGACGAGAAGGTATGTGATGATATATTCCGAATATTTCAGCATATTATGCTTCTTAAGTTATTGGTGAGTTGGATGCAAATACGGTTTTGCCAGTTACTCGCATGATGCGTTTTTTTGCAATTCCAATTTAGTACCTGGGTTAGTTGGATATTGAATCTTGAGGAACGTCCTTATGGATGAATTGTGCAGTCGAAATAATATTTGCTCACTTTACTGTTTGAAATATGTTAGTCTTTGAATTAAAAAAAAAATAATAGTCTGTTAATTATGTCTAGCATTTAATTTTGCCCACAAGAACATACGTGCTGACAAGAACGCCTGGTGCCACCTGCTGGTAGTGATTTAATCCCTTGGTCAGTTGCGAATGCCTGTTCAGTTCCAGCAGCAGTGCGGAGTGGGGCAAGACCGGGAAACTTCCACACGGGACAATATTGCTTGCAGTTGTTTCCTCGTGAGACTATGTGTCGTGTCTGTCCTACAACGTGCTGCACGCTGACGGGAAGGGATGCCCGAGCTCGACTGACGTCCGCGACCGTTTGAGGTACATTTGACGTGCTGTCACGTCGTCTCCGGGGGACTGATAATGCACCGTGACAGACCGTTAGCCCCCCCACCGCTGTTGTGACTAATCTGGAAAGCTGGGCTCCGCTCTGTGTTTCCGTTGCGCAAAGTGTGCACTGGCTTTGCGCCGTTACCAGACATGATATCGGTCCTTGCATTACCTTACGGCAATGCAGTTCTGAAGCACTGTGCTAAAATGTTGTCTGTTAGTGCTGAAGTGTCATCCCAGCCGGCCGAGTAAGACGCCAAATCTCGCTGTCGTTGTTACACCATGCCATGTTTCCGGGCCGGCGTTGCCTGATCCGACTACATTTCCCCGTGCGATGGTTCCGGGGTGGCGTTGCCTGATCTGACTACATCTCGCGTGCCTCGGGGAGGGGGGGGGGAGGCGCCTTGTTGTGACATTACCACGTCACGACTGGCCCGTGACCTTGCCCGTTTTGGTCGAGCGGCACTAAGTTGGTGAGCGCGCTTGACGCTGCCGCTGCCGTTGCAGGTGCTTTCGCTGGGCGCCGACGTGCTGCCCGAGTACAAGCTGCAGTCGCCGCGCATACACAAGTGGACGATCCTGCACTACTCGCCGTTCAAGGCGGTCTGGGACTGGATCGTGCTGCTGCTGGTCATCTACACGGCCATGTTCACGCCGTACGTGGCGGCCTTCCTGCTCAGCGAGCCGGGCAATCTGCGCGAGAACAAACAGTACGGCGAGGACCCCATCGAGGTGATAGATCTCATCGGTGAGTGGACGCGTCGGCCGACGGTCGCGGCTATGGACTGGGCGGCCGACACGGCTGTGGACGTGTCTGGCTGGCCGTAGATCTTGTCAGGTCCGGCTGGCTATAGATCTTGCACAGTCAGGCCGGTTACGGATAGTGTCAGATCGGACTGGCTGTGGATCCGGTCAAGTTAGGCTGGTTGTAGATCTTTTCATCAGGTTAGGCTGGCTGTAGATTGTGTCAAGTCATGTGGCTATGGATTTTGCAAAGTCAGGCTGACTATGGGTTTGTCAAGTCAGACTGACTGTAGATCTTGCTGAGTCGGGCTGGCTTGCTGTAGAACTTGTCGGATCTTTTTGGTTGCGGATCCTACGTTGTGCAGTATCGGGAGGAACTGACCTGATATTTTTCATCAAACAGTCAGTATATCAGACTGTCGGAGAAGCTCAAACCTAAACATCACGTCAGTGCTTGTGGTAGCCGGTAGATTTTCGGCCAGTGCCTAAGAGGGCAGTGGAATTCGCGTCAGCGCCTGCTGATGGCAGCAGACCTCGGGTCATCAGGCAGCTCTGGATGGAGCCGGAGATCTCGTGCCTGGCGACATCAGGTGGAGCCATGCGGCGGTCGTCCGTCGCTGTGCTGCTAGACGGCCACGTGACGGACTAGGTGCGGCCTGTTTCCAATCACGCCGCGGCTCATGGGCGTATATGTGCTGGTCGTAATTGACGGGCTCATATCCAGTCCAGTGCGGAGGGGGGACGGATGGAAATGCTGGTGGAGTTGATGTGATTGTGCTCGGCATCTTCAGTCTGGGCACATCGCAAGCCGTCGTGCCTAGTGCCCGCGTCGAGTCATCTCAGAGGACGGAGATGACGTCACCGTCGCTATCGATGGATCACAGAGCTCGTTTTGCGGCTGGTGCCCGCCCGCTGGACGCGTTTTTGTCCCTCTCCTATTGATTGGATCGATGGTCTCGTGTGTTGGCCACGGTGGTGTCGTCCCGAATGGGTTATCTTCAGCTTGATCTAGAGCACTGGAAGGGACGAGAAGTCCAGGCGTGAGTTGCCCGTTTCAGAATCGAACGATTGTGGGTTGGAGCCTCACCTGTCACTACTTTTCGCCGGCAACCAGTCGGCCTGAGAGATTGGCGACGCTGCATGACTCAACGGTCGACGTGTTGGAAAACCAATAACCGCCACCACCACCTAGATCACTGGTCGGAAACATCGATATTCGGCTCGACAAGAGTCATTGGCTGCATGCTGGATCTGGCTTTAGGGCGCATCGACCATGCTGATCATATAGCTGCATGCTGGATCGGAGGCGCTAGCTTCCAGTATTATCGAAGATGTTGCTAAAGGGCAGTCGATGAACGTCTGGCTCTAGTCAGGTCTAGAGATGATGGAGGCTGCGCGACAGATAATAAATCCGAGCGAGGGGAAACACGGAGACTTTCATGCTAGCTGACAACGCGGCTCTCTTCAACTTGTACTGATGATTTTGGAAGTGATCTTGATCGATTATGTTGTGTGCGTACGTCTGCTGTTTAGTTGTTCTAACTGTTCAGGCATACTCTGATTCAATTGATGGGAATCGACACTTACTTCTCTCAACATTTAGGCGGCTTTATGATCAGGTTTCCCCCCCCCCCTATGCATCCCGAGACCTAGAGACTGCACATGTAATGTAGACTGTCACCTAAGTTGGTCGAATGAGTTTAAAGTCTTGAGGTTGAGAAGCTAGATTTAATACAGCTGGGTATCGCTGCACATTATGATGCGCTGTCTTTTTACCTGTATCTCGTGGTTGTTTGCTGATAAAGAAAACATTAGGTGGATTGCAGCTTGTCGAGGTCTGATCTCGGAATTCCACTCTGAAATTGGCTCATGCACGGACCATTAGAACGTCCAGCCCCTTTACAGCTGTTCACTGAAATATGAAAATGAGACCATGGATGGGTCTGAATCTTCGTGGCGCTACGGCAAATTTGGTCTCCTACAATATTCCCTAGACACCGTCTAATCTGCTTAGGATACTGCTGAAAATTGGACATATCTCTTTGAAAGTGAACAACATTTATGTCATCAGTGTGTCAAGGTCCAGTCTATTAACCGGCGCGCTCTCTCCGGTCAGATCCTTACACCCCCTTCTCTGGGGAGAGGGCTATAAAAGATCCCCTCGAACTTTCAAGTTCCCAACTAAGTGTTGCACGAAAGCGAGCGGGTTACCATCGGCAAGCCCTCAACAAATTTGGTCCGAAAATGGTCTCATCTTTTTGGAATCATTTTCCAAACCAAAATGCCGGTTAAATATAAAATCGATGTTTCAAGCACACTTTATAGCATTGCGCACTTTATCATGAAGTGACCTCTGGTGACTTGACTGAGGCTAATCAAATTCGAGAAAGAATGCATGCATGCCAAGTAACATTATGCTAGAAAAACATGCGACTTCAGGTCACAGACCTGATCTCAAACAAAAGTATGAGGTATTCATTTTTTAGACAGTGTACTCACGTAGTACGTTTCATTTCAATATCTCTTCATGTGCATGAGGTATTGATTCTGAAAAATATTGTACTTGCTTATCCTTGACCTGAACTAGGTCAAGGACCTTACATGACCTGAGGTTAGAATTCTATATTTTGGCGGGGAAATGACCAAGGAAAAGGTTCTGATAATTTTTCGGGGCTGCAAGTCCGTTTTCTTAGGGGAACCTTAGGGGAAGGGGCTTAAACACACTTTCCCCCAAGATGGATGAAGATCATGAATTTTGTACAGATCAGAGCCAGGCTATGTCCTCATTTTATTGCGATTCTCAGACGTAGCATTGAAGCATTTTGCATCCGCAAACGGTGCAAGGTATAGTCAAATGCTTAACACGAGTGCATTCGGCTGTGAACAAAAATTATAGCATAATAAGTGATCATAAGCCAGGTCGCCAGGTGAATGGAATATCTTGCCTGTTTTTCTGTACATAGTTCTTCGACTAGTTTTAACAAACTATCTTCTATGGAAATTAATTTCCTGTATCAATATTGCAAGTTTCAAGTCGTTAACATATTATGCTACTGACATGTGATCTCAAATGTCACGGAAGTATACTTATTGCAGATTGTATGAGAACGAAAATGCGGACTACTGTCCAGCAAAGATGCGTGCATTTTGGCTTGAAAGTGTAATTTTCACGTCAATTCCGTTGCTGATGTGTCGTACACTTTCATTTCAATTCCCGGATGACAAACGAAGCATGCCCCAGAAGGATTACATGTCTAAACATCATATGCTATTCAATGTAGAAAACCTTTGCAATGATATCGCGTATTGCCTTTTCTTCGGCACAACCCATTTAGAAAGCTGAAGATCCCTTCCATATTTGAACTGACAATCAGGAAAAATCGGCCCAGTTTTGCCGACTGGACTTTATGGAACCAAATCGGAACGGGAGCTATCTGGTTAGGGATGCATATGCTTGTGCATTGTCCAACCGTCTGGGAAAATGTCATGTAGACAACACATGTAACTGTGTCTCTTCGGTTCTTAATGTGAAGTGACCCGGCAACCCTGTCGCTTTCGCAAGCCTGGTGTTGCTGCCAGGCTGATATCGATTATTATCCAAGCTCGATGCTCATTCATCCCCGAACTTGAGCTTGATCAGAATAGAGATTTTCATCACCTAAAACCTTACAATTGTGGCGCCCTTTGAGCGCTGAACGTTGTCCCAGTTTTGTTATATATTTGTGGATTGGCTCCCGTCCCTCAGGAAAATCCTGGCTAGGCCACTGAGCTTGATGCTGCTCCTTACGTCAGTCTGATGCATGTGCTTCCCCGAGGATGACGGAGATGATTATACGTGCCTGCTCCCCGCCTTCCTTTGAGCGTAATGCTGACGTCTATGGGTGCCCAGTCGCTGGGTGCCCAACCCAGTCGGCCGTGCTCAGGGGATGAGTAGTCTAGGGGCAAATTACCCGTCTCACTATCGAAAGACTGTGGGTTTGAGTCTTAACTGTCGTTGCTCTTCGCTCGCGACCAATCGGCGTGAGTGATTGGCAACGCTACATGTCTCAACGGTCGACGTGTCGTAAAAACCAACAACCAGTCGTGGTGATCCCTCTCCGAGCCTGGCATCGATGCTCCCCCGATCGGCAGTTTTCCGAGCAGTGGACGGCCGAGACCGGTGAAGGGGGCCTGCTGTCGACCTGCTGACCCGTGACGTGGCCGTGGTGGGGTCCGACGGCTTCGGGTGGCGCCGGCGCCAAAAGTACCACACAGCGGTTCTGTGTAGTGTGCCGAGAGCCGACTAATCTGCAGGGTGTGATGAACCCGCTCACAAACTGGAGCACTGATTCGGCCAATTGCACCAGCACTTCGCTGATTGAGAGGCGAGATAGTTTGCATTGGCATACATGAGGTCGTAAGGCGTCATGTGGTTATTGGCAGGGGAGTATCAATGATAGCGGAGATTGGCGAAACACGTTTGTTGGCGCAGAGACAGTAGTTTCTTTGCATGCTACGCAATATACTAATGTTTAACTTGGTCAAAGTTGGGTGCCCACTCCCACCCCAGAAAATCCACTCGTCAGCCGGTGTAGTTGTTTTTGTTTGTAGAGTAGTCATTGCACGTAACTAACAATTTATAACGGCATTAGTTCATAAAATTGCGTACGTTTTACATGGATGTGCGTTAAAACTTCATGCGAAGTCTAAGCCTAACTAGTGCTTACGGTTACGACCACAAGAACTCCTAATGGCACGCATGCTTATTCCAAACGGCGAGCGGGATTCGGAACGACAGCACGCGAGTAGACGTAAGTAAAACCCGATGCGGTCTGAGCACACCCATCCGGAGCGCACGCGAGTCGATGGCTGCCTGTCCCTTTCGCCGGTGATCCGAGATCGGACCACAGCCGGCGGGAGGTCACGTGATCCGCCGGCAGCGGCCACCGGGCACACCAGGACGCGCCAGACCTGCTTAACCACAGCCCTCGTGCTCCCTGCTGTCACTTCTCACAATGCGTGTCTTCACACAGCTCACGGTGCCACCTTCGCATAGTTCACAGTACCAACTTCACACAGGTCACAACGGCACCTTCACACAGCTGACGATGTCACCTTCACACAGTTCACGGTGCCACCTTCACAGAGTCGAAGGCTGTTTTACGCCCAGCGTTATTATTGCTCTGCATATTTCATCGCTGGCCGATCCGCAGTGCATTTGTGCACTGCGGGTCGGTGTCGCGCTGCCTGGCAGGCGGCGTGGACCTGACTCCCGGCTTGGTGATGGTCGGGGCCCAGATGGCGCTGTCGGTGGCGGTGTGGCTGAGCACCGGGATAAGCGCTTTGGACTGAGAATGGGCCGCACGTGCTCTGACGCGCCGCGAGGCTGCTATGCATCCTGAGCCGGTTGACTACCCATCAAGGAAAGGCTGCCCCGGCCGCGATCACGCCATTGCCATAATCGCATCGGCCGGCCGCCGCATCGGACCGGCCAGGTGCCTCGGTCGTGCTGAGAATATCTCCCGGCACGTATCGTGTCTGTCGTCAGCAGCTGCAAGCTATTCAAACATGTCACTCACACTCGTGTGTCGAGAGTGTGGTGTTCGGGATATTGCTGCTGCGGCGTCAACTTTTGGATCAGGAACATTTAATTCGTGCAGCTTGATGTTTCGCACCACGTTTTACGGCAGAAGCTGCTCCGTTCTCAGCAGATGCCGAGATATGAATTTGCAACGCCAGCTTGACTGGTGATCATTATCTGAGTGACGCGAGAGCCACTTTCGAGCAGCACGGATAAGCTCTAGCTAGTGGAATCGTCAGTGCCGACTTGGAGCCCTCACAGGCTGATCCTGGATATTATCCTGGGACCAGGCTTGTAGCGCAACTAATGAGCTGGGTTCGCGGGCGCAATGTTTTGTTTCTCATCGGGGAGAGGAGGGGCAAAACCGCAGCGGATCGGAGAGGATTTGTTATTCCGATCGCCATACGCGAGAATCAGACGTTTGGCTGCCGGCGATGTCGTAATGTGTCACAAAATGAAGTAAACGTACACTGTGTGTTGTCTTGCACTTGAAACAGCTACTTGAGCTTAATCGATAAACATCAGTAGCAGAATCGCGTAAGCACCATCATCGCGCCCGTGTATTTACAGCTTGCCGATCAGCGTTGACAAATACAAGCACATGCAGTAGATACGAAATGTGGTGTTCTCGTACCTCAGCAGGTCAAAAGGAGGCTGAAGTGTCACAAGTAACAGTAATGCTAAGACCCAAATCCTGCCATTGACTGTTAGAAATCAAGCATAAGATACATGCTGAAGCAGGTTTCCTCATAACCGCTGTCCACGTGGCATCGCATTATGAATTGTCGTGCTGTGCTCGTCATTCCGGGCTACCAGCTGCAAGCTGGCTCAACATGGAACAAATGAAGTAGGCCACAGCACCACGGCGTGCAGTCAGAAGGGTGACGCTGTGGTGAACTCGCACGGGACTGTTGTCGCCAGCAGGCTGATCTTGTCCTGTTCAGACAAATAAGCACCAATGTTGTCGCCAGGAGGCTGATCTTGTCCTGTTCCGGCCAATAAGCACCAATGCTAAGCTGAAGAAGAGGAGCCTTGAATTCGTTTACGGCGCACTCAACTTCCGGACCATGCAATGTCGACGATTTCTCACGCTGATTAGTCGCTGGTGGCTCGCTAAACTCGCCGGTGGTGGGATTCGATCCCACGGTCTTTTGATCAGCAGTGGAGCACCCTGTCTACTGATGATCCTGCAAGGTAATGGTCGGCCTCTGTCGCACGTTGTGCTTCACACAACACCGTCGACGTGAGGCGTCGGTACTGACCTACTATGGGAACACGACCGGAGCTGTGGCGCCAGTCTGTCGGGCGCCCGGCGGCAACATGCCCCACCCCCGACCCAACGTGGTCCAACGGCCGCCGGCGTTATCAGTCGGCGCCGTCAGGCAGCATGCCGACCACAGCCGGCTGTGGTCGGGAGATGGCCATATCGCCTCACATGACCACGGCAAGCTACTGTGGCACGATAAGCATATTACCTCCCGTAGGAAGGGCAGGCTACTGTAAAGAGGTGGGCATATTACATTACATAGCCAGAGTAGGCTACTGTCGTGAGATGGGCATCGCCTTCCATGACCAGGTCAGGCTACTGTCGTGAGATGGGCATATCGCCTTCCATGACCATTTCAGGGTACCGTGATGCGGTAACATGTCGCATCAAAGGTAGGAACGCCTGGATAATTGTGAACAGTTATTTTAGGTCGAGTTTGATATGCGACACCCATAATGTCACTGGTTAAGGTTCCATAGAAGTCGGGGAATTGTCCCTTGTGTCCCAGCTTCCCATGCACTTGCTCCCGTAATCAAATTTCATCATATGCATTTCCATTGACTAATTGACTGCATAGTCTTTTTCAGTTAGTTATTTCATTATGAATAATTCCACTGCTGTTATGTCCGTTGTTTTCAGATGTGTTTGCGAAAAGTCGAGTTGAATAAAAGCGCACGTTGTGGCATCATCTTGCATACTTGAGGAGTACAACCAATTGACCTAAAATTGAACATAGCAGTCCAGCAAGGCAAACATCTACCCTAAGTCGACAGGATGTCTCGGCGAACATTGCTACCGTCCCGACCGGACGAACATTGCTACCGTCCCGACCCGACAAACATTGCTACTGTCTCGACCCGACAAACATTGCTACCATCCCGACCCGATAAAAATTGCTGTCGTCCCGACCCGATAAACATTGCTACTGTCCCGACCCGACGAACATTGCTACCGTCCTGACCCGACGAACATTGCTATCGTTCCGATCCGACGAACATTGCTACTGTCTCGACCCGACAAACATTGCTACCATCCCGACCCGACGAACATTGCTACCGTCCCGACCCGATAAACATTGCTACCATCCGACCGGACAAACACTGCTACCGTCCCGACCCAACGAACATTTTAATCGGCACTAGGCTACCGCCACAACCATCAAGATTTCCGATCACTTTACCTTTATGGAGCGACGCATTGGCATTCCCAACCAGCAATTATTGGAATCTGCCATCGGCTGCCAAGTGGACCGTTCCGTCGGCCTGCCTGACTGGATGTCGAATGGATGTCGACTGGATGTCGGTTCAACGTTGACTCGATCTCGACTGAATGGCGACTGGATGTTGATTGGATATCTGACTGGATGTCGACTGGATGTCGACTGGATGATGACCGGATGTCGATTGGATGTCAGGTGGATGTCGACTGGATGTCTGACTGAATGTCGCCAGGATGTCGACTGGATTTCGATTGGCTGGCTCAATGACTGACTCTGTCGACTGTCTATTGCTCCAAAGCTGCCGATTTCCACCGTTCCCGCACAGCTCTTATCTGCCGGCTATCACGCAGGCAGCTCTCAGGTCGGCAGCCCTCAGGTCGGCAGCTCTCATGTCGGCAGCTCTCAGGTCGGCAGCCCTCAGGTCGGCAGCTCTCAGGTCGGCAGCTCTCAGGTCGGCAGCCCTCAGGTCGGCAGCTCTTATGTCGGCAGCTATCAGGCCGGCAGCTCTCAGGTCGGCAGCTCTCATGTCGGCAGCCCTCAGGTCGGCAGCTCTCAGGTCGGCAGCCCTCAGGTCGGCAGCTCTTATGTCGGCAGCTCTCAGGTCGGCATCTCTCAGGTCGGCAACTCTCATGTCGGCAGCTATCAGGCCGGCAGCTCTCAGGTCGGCAGCTCTCAGGTCGGCATCTCTCATGTCTGCAGCTCTCGCGGCCGCCCCGTACTGCCGAATCTCGCCCCAGAGTCTGCCGGCCGGTGAGCGGCCCGTCGCCTCGCGTTGTGTCGGCGCTGGCGCAGTGGCGCCGCGACCTCGAGCCGGCCGCCGGTGGCACCGGTCGTGCGCCGAGTCGGTCCAGCCGGAAGAGCCGACCCGATCGAATCGACGCCGCCGCCAAAGGTCGGCGGCGGACTCCATTTGCTGATCGCGCAGACAGCTGCCATGCGGGCTGGACACGGGTGGCCGACCGCACCGGGCGGGACGACGCGGCACGACACAACACGACACGTCACGTCACGACATGAGACACGAGACACGAGACACGAGACACGAGACACGAGACACGAGACACGAGACACGAGACACGAGACACGAGACACGAGACACGAGACACGAGACACGAGACACGAGACACGAGACACGAGACACGAGACACGAGACACGAGACACGAGACACGAGACACGAGACACGAGACACGAGACACGAGACACGAGACACAAGACACGAGACACGACACGTCAGAACGTCGGCGGCGCTTGGGTCCGGTGCCGGACCGCTGGTGCCGGACCGCCGGTGCCGGACCGCTGGTGCCGGACCGCTGGTGCCGGACCGCTGGTGCCGGCTGCGCGCAGACGAGACGGTGCCAGCTGGCCGGCCCATCACAGACGTGGCACGTCCCCACCATCACAGTCAGCGGACGGCCAGCTGACAGACGAGACGGTGCCAGCTGGCCGGCCCATCACAGACGTGGCACGTCCCCACCATCACGGTCAGCGGACGGCCAGCTGACAGACGAGACGGTGCCAGCTGACAGACGAGACGGTGCCAGCTGGACGGCCCATCACAGACGTGACACGTCCCCACCATCACGGTCAGCGGCCGGCCAGCTGACAGACGAGAAGGTGCCAGCTGGCCGGCCCATCACAGACGTGACACGTCCCCACCATCACAGTCAGCGGACGGCCAGCTGACAGACGAGAAGGTGCCAGCTGGCCGGCCCATCACAGACGTGACACGCCCCCACGATCACAGTCAGCGGACGGCCAGCTGACAGACGAGACGGTGCCAGCTGGCCGGCCCATCACAGACGTGACACGTCCCCACCATCACAGTCAGCGGCCGGCCAGCTAACAGACGAGAAGGTGCCAGCTGGCCGGCCCATCACAGACGTGACACGTCCCCACCATCACAGTCAGCGGCCGGCCAGCTGACAGACGAGAAGGTGCCAGCTGGCCGGCCCATCACAGACGTGGCACGTCCCCACCATCACAGTCAGCGCCTGGCCAGCTAACAGACGAGAAGGTGCCAGCTGGCCGGCCCATCACAGACGTGACACGTCCCCACCATCACAGTCAGCGCCTGGCCAGCTAACAGACGAGACGGTGCCAGCTGACAGCCCATACAGACGTGGCACGTCCCCACGGTCAGCGGCCGGCCAGCTGACAGACGAGACGGTGCCAGCTGGCCGGCCCATCACAGACGTGGCACGTCCCCACCATCACAGTCAGCGGCCAACAGCTGGCCGGCCCATCACAGACGTGGCACGTCCCCACCATCACAGTCAGCGGCCGGCCAGCTGACTTTCTTTTTGTTGGTTTGTTTGGGTGGGGAGGAAGGGTTGGTTATTTAAAAAATAGGTGGGTTATATTTTATAAAATTTTTTACAGGGTTTGTAAGAGTTGGACAGGCTGCTGATCAGATAATCTGAGATCGGCAGAGGTAGTTCAAATTGTGCAAGGCAGTCGCACCGGCTCATTGTCACTGGACTGGGGATGACTGAAGTAAAGTTTGTTACGGTTTGTTAAGCTTGTTGGTGCGAAGAAGGATTCGGCTGGAATTGTCAGAAAATAATCATTATCGGCTGGCCAGATGCACTGCCTTTCCTTGGGTGGTAGCAAACTGATGATGTCAATGCGTGGGTGAACATAGCTTATCGTATTTTTTTTTGGTTCCGCATTTCTATTTATACTTTTCCTTCTATTTCTCTTTTCTTTTTTCTTTTTAAATTTCAATTTCAATTTCAATTTCAATCCAAGCTTCAGTTTCTAGTTCAGTTTCTTTTTCTGTGTTCGGAATGTTCGCTGTTGCAAAATAAGAGTGGCAATTATTTATTAGCGTGTGATGACATGTTCTAATGATGACATGTTCCTTAATGCGCCGCTTACTCGTCTCTTTCCAGTTGATATCATGTTCATCATTGATATTCTGATCAACTTTCGGACAACGTACGTGAATAAGAACGACGAAGTGGTGTCGCACCCTTGCAAGATCGCGGTGCACTACTTCAAGGGCTGGTTCATCATTGACGTAGTGGCGGCCATCCCGTTTGACCTACTTCTGTTCGGGTCAGACACCGATGAGGTGAGACTGCAGACACCCCTCTCCTTCCCCTGCCCCGTCGCTGTGTTCGCCCCCATCTGTTTGTAGGAGGTGCGGGCGTAGTGCCGTGCATCAGCCATTTTCACATGCCGCCGTCTCGATCTGTGGTTTGGCGGACGGTGGATGGTGGGTGTTGGTTGGTGGTGGGTGGTGGTGGGTGATTGATGGTGGTGGGCGGTGTGTGGTGAGTAGTGGATGGTGGTGGGTGGTGGGTAATGGGTGGTGGGTGGTGGGTAATGGGTGGTTGGTGGTCGGTAATGGGTGGTTGGTGGTGGGTGGTGAGCGATTGGTGGTGGTGAACGGTGTGTGGTATTTGGTGGGTGGTTGGTGGTGGGTGGTGGGCGGTGTGCGGTGTGTGGTAGGTGGTGGTGGGTGGTGAATGGTGGGTGGTGGGTGGTGGATGGTGAGTAGCGGTAGGCAGTTTGTGGTGAGTGGTGGGTGGTGGTGGTATGTGGTGGGCGGTGTGTGGTAGGTGGTGGGTGGTGGATAGTGGTGGGTGGATGCTGGGTGGTGGGTGGTGGTGAGTGATTGATGGTAGTGGGTGGTGGGTGGTGGGCGGTGTGTGGCAGGTGGTGTGGTGGGTGGTGGGTGTTTGTGGGTGGTGGGTGTTTGTGGGCGGTGGGTGGTGGGTGTTTGTGGGTGGTGGGTGGTGGGTGGCGGGTGGTGGATGTGACCATGTGGTGTGGGTGTGTATCGCACCCACTGATCCCACTGCTGTCGTTATTTGCTTGTCCTTTTCGTGTCTGTGTCTGCCGTGCGTGGTCTGATCTGCCGACACCATTTCATCAGCAGGGCGTCGTTATTGCATATGTAACCGCCTGATAGACATGTGCTAGATCATGAATATTTTGCTCGCTGTTGTTTTTCTTTTTCTTTGTTTTTTGCTTGGCTAATTAATAATGCGCTAGCTAAAACCAATAAAGGCCTCCCTGCTACTGTTACAAGGTATCTGCTTTCTTTCTTAACTGCTTTCTAGGGAACCATGCTAAAATTTGCACCAAGTATTTTTTTTTAGACCGTGCTGATGGTATTCTTAACCTGGCATTGACCGTGTAGGGGAAGTCAATTCTGGTCCCCGGGGTATTCGTGATGGCTTACAAATGCCCTTAAATATGCCAACGAAATTATCGATAGATTCACTTGATCATTTCTACCCCTTTTGCCAACAACATAACTGATGCAACTGAAGATGAGTCGTGAGTGACGGCATATTTGCCGATGATTTACAAAAATAAATCGATCGGTACACAAACTGATACTATACCGAATTAATTAATGTGTGACGTTTATCAAGGACTGAAAGGCGATTCGCAGTCTTTCAAGGGGAACCGAGAGATGCTATTTCGTCGTCTTCATTTGGCGTTTCACTTTCAAATACCGGCAAAGCAAGATATATGGAAACGTTGACGAATCATGACCTTGCAATTGTTGCCATTTTTTCGAAACTTCGAGAAAAAAACGAACAATTTGCCGTACAAGTACAAATGTGTATACTACTCCGGCGCGAGGTGACATCGACCTTCTTCCGCCGCGGGGAGGGGCTCGGGGGCGGCTCGATGGCTCGGGGCTGTGAGGCGGCTCGGGGCAGCTCGATGGCTCTGGGCTTTCGGGCGGCTCAGGGGCGGCTCGATGGCTCGGGGCTGTGAGGCGGCTCGGGGCACGGGGCGGCTCGATGGCTCAGGGCTGTCGGGCGGCTCGGAGGCGGCTCGATGGCTCGGGGCTGTGAGGCGGCTCGGGGCTCGGGGCGGCTCGATGGCTCAGGGCTGTCGGGCGGCTCGGGGGCGGCTGGGAGGCGGCTCGATGGCTCGGGTCTGTGGGACGGCTCGGGGGCGGCTCGATGGCCTTGATACTCACATAGTGCGTACATTTTTACTTGCTTTGATGCTGCATACCAAGACGCTGTTTAGTCCCTTCAGTTGTTCCGCTTCAAATCTGCCCAGCCGTTCTTGAAACATGCAGTAGTGGGAAAATACTTGCCCTTTACGGTCAATGCAACGCGGCTGACTAACCCGGTCAATGCCAGGTTAACGTTGCGTTTTTTTTTAAATTCTATCAGTCGCCATCGAATCCGAAGAATAGCTTCGCCGAGGTGGCGTCGCAATGGCCAGCCATACTGTGTTGCATTTCGTGCGCTTGTGCATCGCCCAACCTGAAACAGTTAAATAGCCGTCTAGTGCGTATGGATGCTATGATGTCACCTTTTGCATTTCAGAATCTGTTATGTTATGCTAACGCCGTTCTCTCTCCGCTTCTTTCTTCCATGGCCCGTTTCGCCAACCGGTGAAATGCGCGTTGTGCATTTTATCTGTGCTTGCAGTCTGTGAGTAAGCGGTTTTGGTTTGCCGGTTTTGGTTTTGCCTGCGCGTTGTCTTTGTGTTCGGTACGCGAGTCGGCTGATGTTCCACTGCTGCAACAATGCATTGCCCGTACACCGGAGACGTGGGGCTCGCGGGTTGGCGGAAAGCCAAACTGGAGCCTATGACACACTATCCACCCTCTGTTTCCCACACACACTCTCCACCTTCTGTTGCCCACACACACTCTCCACTCTGTTTCCCACACACACACACACTCTCAACTCTCTGTTTCCCACACACACACTCTCCACTCTCTGTTTTCCACACACACTCGAGTGCATTTTCTGGAGGGCAACTTGTCGAACGGCGCATGAGTGCTGGTGCATCTCCAAAGCCGGTTGAGTCCAAACTAAAGCCCCATCATGCCCTATCCTGACCCCAAACTGCGCCCACACTAATTGATGAACACTACACGGACGAGCATATTCCTGATGTGTTGCTTTGTCAAGGCTGTGCAAGTTTGTGGAATGCTAAACAGGACTGGTTGACTTGAAGTTCAAAGAGGAGAACATTTAGGGATGTGTGTACTCGCCGTGCCAAGCTAAATTACACGCAGTAGCATGGTTATATCTCTGAATAACACGCCAGCACAGGAGTGTCACTTTGCACATGCCTAGGGGTACTGGCCCCCTTAATCCTTGATTAGGCACCCAATCAGGCTGAAGTTCAACCATTGAACGTGTGGACGTGCATTGGATGTACATGGTTTTCGGGACAGTTTTGGCGACCAATAGGTCATCCCCCAACCAGTTCCATCAAGTGGCACCGGTGCGTCAACAGTACTCGCTTAAAAGGCTCCAAAATATGGCCGGTTTGCATGGAGAAACTTTTTTATTTTAATACATCATTTCCGTGTCGCACTCAAGAACCGATGATCAAGATCGTGTGCGTTGAAGATAATACATAGCGACCTAACGTTTGCTGTCTCCATCACTTCCGCCTGCTTATCCCAGCCTCGGACGCAGGTTAAAATATACTGGTGGCCGTTTCCTTCCACGGACAATCACATGCCCGTACTGCATGCACTACCGAACTAACCCCACTAAGTTGCGCCTTTAACAGATAGGTGCCGGGCTACTGTAGGCATTGTCTGTTGTTTTGCTGTTTTCTGCCGCCATCCACCATGGATGGGTATTACGTGCATCTCTGTTTTGGCTTCAGAATGATACAGGCGCTGAACACTGCGAGCAATGCTTAGTGTCCATGTGTGTACATGTTGGTTGTCGGATGTCGTGCCATGGGCTGAAGAACAGGCTGAGTTCTCATTGTTGTCTCTTGTTTTTTGCATGACTTGCCATAGGATGAAGTGAGTGCGTCCACTTTCCTTAATGCTTTCCTCTGGCCCTTGTGGCTAAAGCATACGGCGTCCTAATTCGACAAGAAGCTTACCTGTGCCTGTGGCAATTGGTCACACAGTGACTGGCCATTGGTCACGCAGTGACTGGCCATTGGTCACGCAGTGAATGGCCATTGTTCCCGCAGCCGTCAAATGCAATGACTCCTGTGATTCCCAGTATTTCATTCAGTTTGTAGTTCTATCGGAACAAATCACCCTTAAATTGCATACCTTTAGATGGCCCAAACAGGTGACTAACTAGAGTCTTGCTGCTTCGGTCGAACTAGAAAACCTGAATGTATATATGCGGTAGGTAGGAAATCAGGTCTTCCCCCTCCCATTCCGGTAGAAGATTCTATGTATTTGATGTGTCCAACCTGTTGCGAGATAAATGCTTCATTTCTCCTTTAGCGAGCTAAAACCAAGCATGTGGCGCTCAAACCTAGGAAGGTGCCGCTCTATTTTTCCTGGATATTTGTCCTATTAGGGAGGGGAATGATAAATTATGTGCATCATGCGCGCTAGCACTCTTGATGGGCCAAGCCCGGAATAGAAAGCGGCTGGTGGCTGCTTACAATGCTCGTAGCCTGTTCTACAAACAGCAGACAAGCGAAAACCTTACCTGTCTGATATTTCTGCTTCGAAGCGATGGCAGTTATAACATCTCCTTGCAATTTAGAAATTACTGAAAATGTGTTCTTACCGATGTAGTAGTGCAGTTGATACCTTTAAAAGCGTTTAGGGCGCTTCAAAATGACCTTGGTTAAGCTTGGTGGTATTTGGATCAATTGAGCTGGTTTGGGTCAGGTTGGGTTAGGCCTTCACTTTTGCAGACTGAGAAAATGTGATGCTGCAACGTATGCAAAATATCTAACTATGGGAGTACGCCTGGATAGGGCAGGCAAATCACCCGCCACACTAATACATTTCAATTTTAACCTTATGTGTATATCCCACGTACAAATTAGCGCTATGCGTATATAGCGTGCGTGAAAATTGGGCACATGCTCGCAAGAATAGCCACCTGATGACCTTATGACGCACGAATAATTTCTTCGTATCTGCACCAAGGTAAATACTGCCCTTGTAGCGTAAGTCGGCGACGTCGCCACAGAGGCAGTTGTTGCAGCTGGCAAATGCACCGCTACATTAGCTATCCGTAAGAGCAATGATATTACCATATAGCCCGACTGCAGTCCAGAGTACCTACTTGACTATCAGATCTGCTCGAGTGAATATTATTTTCCACCCGGCAGATCAAGATGAACCCGACTAAAATATAATTGCGATGTATGTAAAATAGTCGACAGTCCCAACGGACTTCTGAAATTGTTTCCTTTACTGGCTTTTCCTGTGCTAAAGCATATGGAATATAATAATATCATTATAAGCGTACAACATATTTTCTGATTTGCTTCAGACATTATTACCGGCCTTGCTTAGTATTCGATCCGAGTCGCATTGTTCCCACACAGGAACGCAAATGAATCGCATTATGTTTGAAATACACCCATGTCAGAGAAATCAAATTGTAGATTGATGTTTCTACATGTTTCTTTTCAAATTATTTCGCGAGTATATATGCATACATAACTAATTCCGCTGACACAATTCACTAACTATATGCGGAACATCACCTTCATGGAGCTGTAGCTTATGAGATAATAGGAGACCTAGTACCATTAGCGTCTGAACGATTGCCTGGACTGATTTAATAGCATCTTGCGCGTTTCATGAAAGGAATCGACTTATAGGGTGGATCCCATCCCACCCTACACACTGTTTTTCAAGTTCCTACGCCATTGTCCAGTGCAGTGTTATCGAAGTAGAGGGTACGATAAGAAGGTACTATAGAACTGCATGTTGGACGCATAGTTTTTGATTGTGTCTGGTCGGGTGGTGAAATGCCTGACCCAGAATGCAGTGGAATCCAGTTCTCGAACGAGCATGCCGTCTGAGTCGTCGAGCCGGTCGTCTTCGGGACTGTCCTCGGTAGTCGCACGCGACCAGGATGACTCCGACGAACACTGCTGTGGTGGTATGGCAAGCAATCGGCCCGAGTTCCAGCCAGCTCATGTGTGAAGTAAATGGCGCCGTGACAGAGTTAGTGTGGGATCATCGAAGCACAGTTGAAGAAGTTCAACTCGGTACTGACACAGTTTCGCTGATGCGCGGAGAGGAGAGAAGTTATGGGCTTGTCACATCACCCATAAAATTTCCTTCTACCTATCACACAATATATTTCAGAGCTGATAGCATGGGCTCACGTTTAGGCCTAATCTAGCATTCTAGCTAACCACCCACCCCAACCCCGCCCCAATATCACCCTCCACATACAGTCAGTGACCCAGTATTTGGCTTAGTATTACTTTAGTATTACTGGAGAAAGGAGTCAGGTTGGTTCGGATGATGGTTCTGCAAACACCAATGTCCGCGGTCCCTCAGCCAAAATTGGATGATATTCCCTTTTCCTCACCACGAAATTTTGTACCTACGTTTGCACTTTTCGTCAAAAGATATTAGAAGTGTGCGGACATTGGCAACCATGTTCTGGTGGTTTCTTTGGTTCTGAAAATATTCGTGTGATGTTCCAGAGATTGTCGTACATGACACACCAGCCAACACATGTCACCACCAGCCTCTCCCAACTCCTATGGACGTTTATAATGACTCTGTGACAGAATTAGCGTTTTTTTTTGCTGTTGGGCGCACTGGCTCAAATCCCACTACAATCACCTGACGGCGGTGCATGAATGTCCCAGAGATCGTGTGGAACATGAGCTGGTTCTACACAGTCTACCGTCCTTCCTTCCGGCCTATTATATTCCTAACCCTGTCACCTACCCTGAGTTACGATTTGGCGGGTATTTCCTCTCATGATGCCGACACTGTTTGAACAGTGTTGCTGTCTGGACTCCAATCTCTCCTCTGTCGTTATCGCAGTACCAAATTTACGTTTGTACATGACAATCGATTTTCTTGTTTAATATGCCATGCAATTGTTCCTGCTTCCGATACGGGTGATAGGGTTTATGGAAGTACTGGCATGCTGACACCCTGCATCAGGCGGTCCCCTCTTCGTGTTTCCCATTATCTCGCAGACCTGATGTCGGATGCCTATCTTCCCTCCATCATCGTTCCCCGTTGTATGCACGACTTTTGTACTGAACGGACACATCCTTCGCAACTGTCATGCGGTAGTACTACATTTTGTCGTGCTGGACTGTCTTCTCCCGCCACTGTCACGCCGTGTCACGCTGGGCCACGCCGTGTCACGCCGTGTCACACCGTGTCACACCGTGTCACGCTGGGCCACGCCGTGTCACGCCGTGTCACACCGTGTCACACCGTGTCACACTGTGTCACGCTGTGTCACGCTGTGTCACGCCGTGTCACGGCGTGTCACGGCGCCTAGTCTTGGGCCGCTGACACTGACCCTGACCCGGCGCTACATTAGCACATCCCACCGCTGCCATCAGTCTGACTCTGTATACCCCACAACGGGCGGCCACTGTGACTCTGTGTACCCCACAACGGGCGGTCACTGTGACTCTGTGTACCCCACAACTGGCGGCCACTGTGACTCTGTGTACCCCACAACGGGCGGTCACTGTGACTCTGTGTATCCCACAACTGGCGGCCACTGTGACTCTGTGTACCCCACAATGGGCGGCCACTGTGACTCTGTGTACCCCACAACGGACGCCCACTGTGACTGAGTACCCCACAACGGGCGGCCACTGTGACTCTGTGTACCCCACAACGGGCGGCCACTGTGACTCTGTGCACCCCACAACGGGCGGCCACTGTGACTCTGTGTACCCCACAACTGGCGGCCACTGTGACTCTGTGTACCCCACAATGGGCGGCCACTGTGACTCTGTGTACCCCACAACGGACGCCCACTGTGACTGAGTACCCCACAACGGGCGGCTGTTGTGACTGTGTACCCCACAATGGGCGGCCACTGTGACTCTGTGTACCCCACAACGGGCGGCCACTGTGACTCTGTGTACCCCACAACGGGCGGCCACTGCGACTCTGTGTACCCCACAACGGGCGGTCACTGCGACTCTGTGCGCCCCACAACGGGCGGTCAGTGTTCTGGCGCCACTGTGACTGTGTGCCCCACGATGGGCGGCCAATGTGACTCCGTATACCCCACGACGGGCGGCCAGTGTTGTGGCGCCAGTGTGACTCTGTGTGCCCCATGACGGGCGGCCAGTGTGACTGTGTGCCTCATGACGGGCGGCCACTGTGACTGTATGCCCCGCGACGGGCGGCCAGTGTGACTGTGTGCCCCATGACGGGCGGCCAGTGTGCTGACGCCGCCGCGCGTGCCGGCGGTGTTGCAGACGACCACCCTGATCGGCCTGCTGAAGACAGCGCGTCTGCTGCGGCTGGTCAGGGTGGCGCGCAAGATCGACCGCTACTCCGAATACGGCGCCGGATTCCTACTGCTGCTGATGGCCACCTTCGCGCTGGTGGCCCACTGGCTCGCCTGCATCTGGTGAGCTTCCCCAGCGTCACGTCACGTGTGATGTAACACGTCACTGGCTCGCCTGCATCTGGTGAACTGTCCCAGTGTCACCTGACGTGTGACGTCACACGTCTGCACATGGCTGCCAGGAGCATTTGTTTGTAATGTATGAAACGTTCACAGGTTATCCATACGGTATGTACGTGTTCATTTGATGAATTCACAGCACTCGCACCGCTCGGAACATTTCCCAATCCCTCGGCCCATCGGCAAAACAGTGTGGGCGGCGCCATTAGCCGCGAATGTGCATGAAATGCGTCGTGAATCACCTAACAAATAACAGGAATGTGCAGCGCGGAACTGATCTGGGAATTTTGCATTCGGTTCTCAGCATCGAAGTGCATGTATTTTGACCACAATATCTGTGCTGGAACTGGGGGTTAACCTGTTCAGAGCTGATCAGTTGCTACGGTAGCACTGGATGATAGATGTCACCAACCACAACTGACACCAATCTGGCCAATTTTGATTGCAGGTATGCCATCGGATATGCCGAGCTTCCGCGCCCGACCGGCTGGTTGTATAGATTAGCCAACGACATCCAGGAGCCGTACTCAAAAGAGAATCCCGGCGGAGCCAGTATCAAGGTTCGTACTTCCTGGATGCCGCCCCGCAGACGATGTGATCGAACCTGGCTGACATCGACGTAGATACTGCACGGCAATACTTTGGATCTGCGGTCTGGGGTGGGGACGGTTGAGTGGTTAGAGCGTTGATCTCTAGATATAATTGTTCCGAGTTCAACTCTCGCACCGCTCGGACATTTCCCAGTCCCGCAGACCACAGGTGAAACAGTGTTGTGGGAAGCGCCATTAGCAGTGATTGCAAAAAGTGCGTCTTGAACTACCAAATTAAAAGAGGTATGCGGTCATCTGTAGCGTGAAGTCACACTCAAGTTTCATTTCTCGACGGCCGGATGTCACTTGCGAGAACCATGGTCGGAGGCAGACATGTATCAAAGCGAAGCGAGGCGAAGACAATAGTCGAGGATTATCGTTGGAAATATTTCAGACATATTCATCGAATAGCGTTGGCCGACACCTATTAAGCGCACAAAGGTGCTGCGGTGGTTCGATCGAGCACACGCCTTTTGTAGTGTGTTTTCTTTGTTTATTTGTTCAGAATTTATTCTCGCGTAAGCCGCAGGGTATAAGCTGCAACAGAAGTGCGCCTGCTTGTTGCTTTTGTCGCGGTATAATCGATTGGAGTCTACTGTGATTGTGGGACACAGATTAATATTCGGGTGCAATGTAGGTACATATTCCCAACACCTGGCCAGCATCGAAACCAAGATAGGCTGCCAGATGACTGGAAAAATTAGTTTTAAGAGAACAGGAAGTACCACGTTTCCGCAAAAGCCACGTTTTGTGCCGGACATTCCAAAATGTGGATCGGATATGACAGAGGCGCGCAGTGTTGCGGGAATCAATCGCTATGATGAACAAAAGTTCGCGATGGGTATTCATGCTATATGCTGCAAATAATGCGCAGCTATCAAAAAACAATATGAACAAGACATGAAAATTTGGGAGCACGAAGCTACCTTCTTCGCTCATTCCTTATTCAGCGGCACTTGGTTGTCACATCGTGAACCAACGAATGCCATCTGATGGTCAGGTTGGGTCGGGTTGGGTCGGGTCGGCTCGTTCGCCGAACAAATGCGGCATAAAGCATGTACAAATAGGTACCACTGACCTGTGTACGTGAGGAAATGTGACTTAAATTATGAAGGTGCATCTGACAGGTTTGCGTAAGAAAATGTGACATAAATCACGCCCAAATAGGTGCATCTGACAGGTGTACGTAAGCAAATGTGACGAAAAGCATGTACAAGTGCTTTTGATAGGTGTACGAATGCAAATGTGGCGTAATGCATGCACAACCACATCTGACAGGTGTGCGTAGGCAAGTGTATGCAAGAAAACGTACGTAAGTCCAGATTACGTGTAGAATATATACACTTGGAAAGTTATCTTGAGCAAATATATAACGTCAGCGCGAAGGTGCGTAAGCGAAAATATGCCGAAGGAATGTGCACGGGAGCAGATGTACGCACTTAATAGTAGGTATGGTAACTGCGTTCCTATGATGGTAAATTATGTGAAGTAGATGTTTGTAACGTAGAAGCAAAGTAGATGTTTTGCAACGTATGAATATCAAAATCATTGCGAAGGATATGTTGTCAATTTTTACACTTGAAGTTGAAGTTAATTATTTGCAAGCAACATACATTGGGTTAATGGTGAAGGTTACCGACTGGGTGGGGTCGTAGTCCCTTCAGCTCTCTGTCTCCACTCTTCCGAAGCCCATGGTTTCGCAATGTATCATGGCTTGGAAAAGACCAATATATCTTGCAATGTATCTTGGCTTGTGATATATCTTTGCCAAATATCTGTAATAATGTCATCAATGTTGTATCTTTGTTGCATTTGGTTTATTCAATTATTGTCGACGATTGGAATGATTTCAAGATATCGCTTAGTTTCCCTCCAAGAAGAAACAGTAAAGAGAAATAAATCACGCATCGTTTTTCCTCCACAAAGCCACGAGTTTCCTACCCTAATCATGGAGCCATGCATTATGGGATTAACTGAGTTCGTATGGTCTGCTTTGTGCGAATATCAACTCGTTTGAATTGTCGTCCACGGTCAGCTTGACAACCACGATACTTCTTTCGAGGAACTACCTTGTTGGAGATACTGCTGGCAATAGCCATTATTCTAAATTGTATACATCGCTTCTTATCGGCATTCCCAAGGATAGTAGCCAAATCTGGGTCGATACCCATGATGCTGGTCCATATTGTGTACATCGTGCTTTTGCAGATCACGAGTTATTTCTCACCATCCTCCCGGATACCAAGTCATTTCCCGCCATGCCCCAGGTCCCGAGTTATTTCCTACCTTGTGCCCAGGCCGCGAGTTATTTCCCACTATGCTCCCAGGTGGCGAGTTATTTCCCGCCATGCTTTCAGGCCCCGAGTTATTTCCCACCATGCTTTCAAGTCCCGAGTTATTTCCTTCCATGCTCCCGGTTCCCGAGTTATTTCCCTCCATGCTCCCAAGTCCAGAGTTATTTCCCTCCATGCTTCCAAGTCCCGAGTTATTTGTCGTCGTGCTCCTAGCTCGCGAGCTATTTCCCTCCACGCTCCCAGGTCGCGAGTTGTTTTCCTCCACGCTCCCGGTTCCCGAGTTGTTTTCCACCATGTGAGTTTTTTCTTGGTTGCTGCACAGCATCCCCCTGCTTTCGCTGGCGCCATTAGGCGTTGTAATCATGTTAATGCGAGATGCTTAGCCGAAGCCGCTAACTAAACGAGGGTAACGTTCATAGCAGTTAATTGAATGTGGAATGGGAGAGCACGGAACTTGTATGCTAGGAATGTGCAAAAAGTATAAACATTTTTCAGTCGCGTGTGCTGATTATGCAAAAGTGTGTCCTGCATCTAACACGATGAGATATCCCATATCTTATTGCGACGATGTCACTTCGCACATGGCGCCAACTTCCGGGGCCACCGATGCATACATTTAGAGCGAATAAAACCTTACGCAAGTTGAGCTCTTCTGTCCACTGCCTGTTGCAGCCCGTCTAGTATCCTGGCCCCAGCCATTGTCTAGCGCCTGGCTTATTCTGGAATCGTGTCAAGACCGAAGAGCGCTCTGAAATTTTCACTCACATGAATAGGGATTTCGAAGTGAGCACAGTTGTCTTGATGATTTTGAATGCCTTTGTGCGTGCATGAATTAAACCTAAGCCAATAATAATAAGTATATTTAAATTATAAGTGCAGGTTCCGGACTTACTATTTAAATAACAAACGTCAGCATGTTTCGAATGTAGGCAGTGTCGGTCACCTTTTGCGTCACGGCGCAGCCTGCCGTTACATTCCCACAACCGTGCCGGCGTGCGCTGCTGGCTACATTAGCGCAGTCTGCAGCTCCACCTGATGACGTCAAATGACGCTGTCACACCCTAAGCCAGTTAATTCGAGCAACGCTTCTGCAAGCGGTCGTGCCGTCCACCGTCTGCCGTTGGCAATCGCAATCAGCGGATTTCCGGGGAAATTTATGGGAGAACCGAGGCGGGCATGATCGCAATTGCGGATGCAATGGAGTAGCCTAGCAACACACTACGAGAACTAATCAGCGAATGAACAGTACGAACACAATCGGCTGAATTGGAGGCATGCGCGTGTGCAAAGCGGAAAAGCCTGCATTGAAAGGCAAGAAACACGCGGCATGCACATGGCATGTTAAATGGATGTTATAGGTGTTCAAGGTGCGCAAGGTGTGCACCGCACAAATACCACTGTCGTATCTAATGATGGATCTAACATGCAGCAAAGCTGCGTGGTTGAGCTTAACTTGTTGGGGACATGCTAGTACAAGAAAGCATCCTGCTCACCTTGGAGACCGTGGTGTTGACATGTTGTGCACAAGTGAGCGCGGCATCCAAGATGACACCCAGGCCACGCACCTGCTGGCGGAGCTCCGGCTGAAGGCTGTTCGGTGTGTAAGAAGTGTCGAAAGGAGAGGCGCGGACTGTAAAGGAGATGTGTTTGCATTTTTGTGGCGTGGCCAGCCATTACATCAGACATCACTAACAAAAATCATCCATATTCATCTGAAGAGAATAGACGCCACCTTTAGGGGGGACGTGTAGTCTAGGGGTAAGTTGCCAGTCTCACGATCGAAAGATTAATGGTTCGAGTTTCACCTGTCGCTACTCTTTGTCCGCGGCCAATCGGCGTGAGAGACTGGCGACGCTGCATGACTCAACGGTCGACGTGTCGCAAAACCAACAACAACGATGCCACCTGGAGTTTGGATTCTGTAAAAATTGTCAAAGATCAGACAGTCATTGAAAATTGAAAAAGGTCAGCCAGTCATTTGGTATGCCACTAGGGATGTCAACAACAAAGTCGGCAAAGAGCAGGCGGCCCGGAATCTTGCCCTCTAGAACAAACGAAAAGCAACAACAACACTACAAACCAATCAGACCATGTGCCGTTGAGGAATACGCGCTAGGAGCAATCGGCTAAGTGTGACCGAAGCCAGCTGCATGCAGGACCATGAGTGATGCTCAGTGAGTGGTTCAGCTTGTGCTAGTGGCAACAGCTGGTTGCAGCTTGTCCCAGCGCTGTGCTAATTATTGGACGGCTCAGCCAGAACACCGGAGATGCTCGAACCCGTCCGAAGAGGCAGGAGCATCCTCACGGCACAGCCGCTGACCACCACCGGCAGACCGGCTGTGTTTGTGCGCCCGTGCCACGTGACACGGCTCGCCAACGCGCTGTCACCTCCGCAGGCGTGTCTGCTCCGGGGCGATGGCTCGTCGAACACAAACACGGACGGGACGCCATTGGTCATCGCCGCCGGCGCAATATTGACATGTTGAGTGGCGGCCGGGCCGGCGGCGCCAGCTGTCCCTGGCTGTTGCACCCGCGGGTGTGGGCAGTTTTGGCGCCACGCCACCGCCGTGGCGCCATTGGGCTTGACCGGGCGGCAGGGGAGAATGGGCGAGGCGAGAGCGAACTCTGGTGACAAGTACAGATTGCTGTTGTGTTTCGCTTGACAACGGTGGCAGATGTTTCGACACGTTGCTGTTGACGGACAGGGGCGGATCTAGAAATTTGAACCAAGAGGCATTGACACCTGGTTCTGGAGGGGTTCCATCTATCTGGAAAGTGGCGTCCTTTCTATTCTGAGGTGCCCCATCGGCTGAAAAATTCGTTGAACGAGGAGGAGTGCATTTGAGCGTCCTGGAGGGACGTCACTTCTCTATCCAAGAGTGGGCTCATGGCTCAATTTCCCCCTGGATGTCAGTGTTGACGGGGTATGTTCGCGCCTGAATGGCGCAAAATGGTATGCGACCTAAAATGCCGATTTGTCATTGCGCCCTCAATCTATTTTCTATCTGTTTTCCACCATCTGTCTCACTGCGACATCAGTCTTTGGATGGATTTGTCCCGGCATGTCACCATCAAGATCTGTAGCGCATTCCGGGGAGACGTTCTCGCTGTCGAGTGTTCACTTCAATGTTTCATCCGTGTGGTTCGCTCCAAATCAGATGCAAACGCCGGTTGTTCGCAGGCCGGCTCCCCAGAGTGGCCGTCGGTGAAGAGACGAGCGCTGGCCACCGTTGTCAGGTCGCCATCGTTAGAATGCCGACACATGCTTGCTGATAGAGGCGACACGTGCGATGTGTCGGTGACATGGTCTCCTGTCGACATGACACGTGTTACGTGTCGGTGACATGGTCTCCTGTCGACAGGACACGTGTTATGTGTCGGTGACATGGTCTCCTGTCGACAGGACACGTTATGTGTCGGTGACATGGTCTTCTGTCGATAGGACACGTGTTATGTGTCGGTGACATGATCTCCTGTCGACAGGACACGTGTTATGTGTTGGTGACATGGTCTCCTGTCGACAGGACACGTGTTATGTGTCGGTGACATGATCTCCTGTCGACAGGACACGTGTTGTGTGTCGGTGACATGGTCTCCTGTCGACAGGACACGTGTTATGTGTCGGTGACATGATCTCCTGTCGACAGGACACGTGTTGTGTGTCGGTGACATGGTCTCCTGTCGACAGGACACGTGTTATGTGTCGGTGACATGGTCTCCTGTCGACAGGACACGTGTTATGTGTCGGTGACATGGTCTCCTGTCGACAGGACACGTGTTGTGTGTCGGTGACATGGTCTCCTGTCGACAGAGTCGGTACGTGACGGCGCTGTACTTCACGTTCACGGCCATCACTTCGGTGGGCTTCGGCAACGTGGCACCTAATACGGACGCCGAGAAGATATTCACCATCTGTACCATGCTCATAGGGTGTAAGTCGCCATTGCCGTCCTTGGCGTCGTGAGCCCTTTGCGATCCGACTGCGAATAGACCTGTTTCTTCAAGGCAAAACGTGTCATCTAAAGGGGTCTTCGGATGGTTTGTTTTTTTCTCGACAGCAGATTGCGCGTGTGTAAACACATGAAGATCGAACATCGAACATCGTTTTGATGACGATCATTCCACCCCAATAAGTTTCGATATTAACCGTCAATCCTAGTGTGCAGACAGGAGATGATTGTCAAAATAGTCGGATTGTCCCTCTCTCCGAATTTGTTGGTTGCTCCTACGCCCACAGCTTCGGGTACTGTGCAAGGCACGGACAATGCACAGTGCCGTTTCCGTTAATTTATTGATTGTGTTCACGCAGTTCCGCTGTCATTTAACACTCGCTTTTTAGCCCTACCAATAATGAATAGTCAGAATGCTTGGAATGTCTATTAGTCCCTTCCTACAAGTTCATGGACTTCCTATTAAGGAGGCATGGTGTGCTTCTCCTATGTTTGCTGGCACCTCCATTTCGACGGTGATTGGGCTTCGGGATTTTCGGCCAAGATCGTAAGTTTTTTCTCGTCTTGAAGCAGCTGTTTGAGTGTTGCAGCGGTCGTTGGTCATGCCCGCGGGCGGAACTTTGCATGTTTTGGTGTTGCCAATGCAACACGAATAACTGTAATTTTAACATAAGGCCCATGGTGATACATGGAAAATGGACCCAAATTGGTTTTGGTAACACCAATAATTCGGAGAAGTCTTCGCGTATAGTCATGCTCGACCACACTCAAACGGATGCACAAGGACGCACGTGACCAGTACGTAGTCCCTTCGTCCAGCTTAGACAATTTTTAGACGAAAGGTTTCAACGATGTGAGTGAAGATGAACGGTAGTGAACATGTGCTATAATGAACTTGGCTGAGTCTGCGTCATTTACGATCAACTATTTTCCCTCGCTTTGTGGACATTTAGTGTGGGTGGGCTGATAAACTGAGATCATGACATTTGGGATCCATAATCTATGCGTGGTATCACCTGGACTAGACAGAGGGATCGGGAACAATTGCCTTTCTTGACTACGGGACGGCCATGGAGGACAAAGACAAGACTTATGTCGAAACACCGTGGATAGTCCACGTTTCCCATGATACCGAACGGGCCCCAAGCCCCACCCACAACGGGCCACGCATACCGCACGGATTTCTGCAGTTCTCATCCAGCATACAAGTCACTTGCCCAGTCACTGCTGGCTGTACCGGCCGTCTCCATCCGTCATCCAGCTGGAGGTTTTGTTAGCTCTTACCTCCGCCGGCCGCCTGCCGGAATGGCTCCCCGCTCTGACAGGCCGCCTGCCGGAATGGCTCCCCGCTCCGACAGGCCGTCTGCCGGAATGGCTCCCCGCTCCGACAGGCCGCCTGCCGGAATGGCTCCCCATTCCGGCGCCGTCGTCTGGCATCGCCGACCACATTGCACCCGTCGTGTTGTGGCCGGTCGACAACTCTGCCAACTGACGCCGTTCGTCATGTCCCGGTCCGCTGGACGGGACGCACCGGAGCGAGCGCTGTGAATCACGGCCGGGGGCGTCCCACTCGGTAGCAAGAGCTGACCGTGAGCACAGTTTGTCACTGTCCGCGGCTACTGAAGCCGCTCCAAGCAGACAAGTTTGTGTTCTGCTTTCGGACGACTACCAGGATCCGCCTCGGGTCGCTTCTGGATGGCTGGCAACATACAATT
Source organism: Imbricaverruca yamaguchii (assembly GCA_034440575.1). Lineage (NCBI taxonomy): Eukaryota > Metazoa > Arthropoda > Thecostraca > Neoverrucidae > Imbricaverruca > Imbricaverruca yamaguchii. The sequence goes on along the minus strand of JAOTOL010001249.1, from coordinate 47,080 downwards.
TGTCTCCTCCGAGTCATAATGTACAATGCGTTTCTGTTGAGGAGATAATGTAGTATGGTTTTCTAGCCACCCAGATGGGCTGAATAGGTAGCAATAGCAGGGTATTTAACACGCGCCCTGGAGGGGGGGGGGGCGAAATCCGCCCACCCCTCCGGTTTTTCGTACATAATTCCAGATTTTACCAGCCGATATACGCCATTAGATGTGTACCTGCTTAGAAATGACAGGCGCGTTGCTTAAAGCAAGCGAAACGAAAATATGCTGAACATTTTTGGAGTTAGTGGCCGTTAAAGCAAAAACAATTCGTAGCGCCAGACCACAAAAATCGGCGCTGATGCGCATCCCTTATATTCGAAAAAGGGAAGTGTTCTTGACAACACTATCGACTTGTTTGATGTATATTGTTATGCTATATAGTTTCAAAGTCATGTTTGGTCACCGAGGTTAAGTCAGGTCAAGTTCATGACAGGTTAATGGAACCAAACTTGGTCAACTGGAATGTTGTCATAAATGCAGATGACTGTCATGCGATTGATGTCACTTTGTATTTTACTCCCTACACATCCTGCACAAAAATTCCTTTTGTCATTGTGTGCCTAAGCGTTTCCATACTTTATTCATGTATCTCACTCCTTTCTTTGCGAAACCAATAGCGCCGAGCGGCCAAACGGGGCAATCGGGCAGGCGGCCCAGTTCTGGCAATTGGAGCAGGTAATGACCCGATAAAGTACTGCTATATAGGTGACCTGAGGTAGAATTCCGGATATAGCATATGCATTGCATCATTAGTAATGCCCAAAACGTCATTGGTGCCAATTTTGGAGCATTCAAACACAATCACAGCGATCCATAACAATGGCAAGCCAAGCCCCGCACAACCGGATTTTAACAAATATTTTGGCCTCATTTGACCTTGAAGATATTGACCAATGGTCATGAAATATCGGCTCTTATTAAAGCTGGAGCAAATTTCGTTGCTCCAGGTTTAATAGGAGCCGATATCTTATGGGGAATCCTCCACCCCACTCTTGTGCACGTAATTTTCAGAGGCCCTCCAGGACGCGTGTTAAAAACTGGAAGTTTTGTTCACAACTATCAGCGTAGTGTATGTCTAACTCCATGCATTTGTGTAAACATAGCCATGGATTGTTATTACTCAACTGGACATGTTGAATACAGACAGCAAGATGATTTATTCTAGGAAAGTATACCAACATTTCAGCTTAATGCCTTCATTATGGGAAAGTGACCTCGATGAAGGCATTAAGCTGGAGCGTTGGTGTATTTTCCTAGAATATATCATCCTGTGACATTACAGTCTGCATTCAATAGTCATGGAGCTCACACTGGCATTGAACTGGCTGCTGATGCGCTTTCAGTTCAGTTCAGACTCTGTGGTCTCCATGAAGAAAGCGTAATTCACGAAGTTGGCAACATTGTGGTGGAGCGATGGGCAATATCACAGCGTAATGATGGCGCAAGTTTTCGTAAGCCGCATCTTCTTTTGTGAACACACTTCATCAGTGTCTTTGCGCTGCGACTTTGACCTCGTCCCTGATACATGTGTCTGGTCTGCTTGCGTTTCAGCTCTGATGTACGCCAGCATCTTCGGCAACGTGTCGGCCATCATCCAGCGGCTGTACTCGAGTACCACCCGCTACCACACGCAGATGCTGCGTGTCAAGGAGTTCGTGCGCTTCCATCAGATCCCCAACCCGCTGCGACAGCGACTTGAGGAGTACTTCCAGGTAGCCGGGCCGTGACGTCATCGAGAGCCCGTGCGCGGCTGATGGCATATCGAGCCGGCTGGAGCACGTCTGTCGCCAGCGTTATGCCTGCTATCTATGATCCTCACGTTGTGCCTGGTCCTCACTTCATGTCTGGTCGTCATGCCCCCCCGCCCCGTCACGTCATGTCTGGTCCTCACACCATGCCATCCACTCACGTCATGCCTGTCGCTCGTCTTATCCCTGTCCTTCACCCTTCACGTTTCCACATCTACTATCAACTCTGGCACGGCGAGCGTGGCAGTGTCTTGTTCCATGGTCGACATGATTCTATGCATATGCAACATTACGGCATGCTGATGAAACCAAGTTTACTGCCTATACTGCTCTATTGTTTTGCGGTCTGACACCTTGAAGCACACATATGGAAAAGTAATCTACAGCTGAAGACGTTTAAGTAAATCAGCATATATCTATATCTATATATATGTATATATATATATATATATATATATATATATATATATATATATATATATATATATGTGTGTGTGTGTGTGTGTGTGCGTGTGTGTATATATGTATATATGCATATATATACTATGTATATACATGACACTGTTGGACTAGCAAACATATGCTCGCTACGTTTATAGGCACCCGGCGACTGACCGCTGGTGTGGTGTTTCAGCATGCCTGGACGTACACCAACGGGATCGACATGAACAGCGTACTCAAGGGGTTTCCAGACTGTCTTCAGGCTGACATATGTCTTCATTTGAACAGGAATCTGTTAGAGGTGTGCAAAGCCTTCCAGGGAGCAAGTCCTGGCTGTCTCAGGTAACTGTGTGACCAACTGTGTAGGCTCACTGGCACCATGGGTTTGTGCGAGCAACAGTACACTCAAAATATTTTTTCTCACATTGAAGGATTGCCACGCTGGAGAGACCAGCCATTGCTTGAGCTGTACCTGCATGTCACCCATGGCTGGAGACATCATTAGCCACTCCTTAGCGACCTTGTCGTCACGACTCGTGCGGTGTTCAATTAAGCGGCATGCCCAACGTTTTCGGGCGGTGGCGGCTAAAGGGAGTTATTTGTTGACGTTGTGCTCACTTGACATTGTTGACACTTGACCGTCTGGTGTCTTCGTTTGTAGCTGACCGGTATCCACAGGGCGTTGTCGATGAAGATGAAGACAACACACGCGCCACCCGGCGACACCCTGGTGCACAGGGGCGACGTGCTGCCCTGTTTACACTTCGTGTCGCGAGGCTCCATAGAAATACTCAAGCACGATATAGTGATGGCCATCCTGGGTGAGTTGGGCGCACGCATGCGAGTCAGTCAACGGGCTGCTGTCTGGCTCGTGCTGTCTATGATCGATCGACCAGTGAGAAGTGGGAAAATCCGCCGTCTTGTTGTGGATTTAGTCCAAACTTGTGGCATGGGTGTCGGTAGCTCAGTGGTTGAGATCAGCATCTGACAAGCCAGGGGTACGGGGTTCGATTCCCCACAATATCCGACCTTCTTGCCAGGGTGCGAGACAGGTGACGCCATATGGCATCAGCTGCTGAGTGCGTTGTAAAGCCACGATCCAACCAACCAAGCTTGTGACATGGGGTAATTTGATGCGTATAATTCAAATGTGCAGTTGTTTCGCTCGTGATCCAAACACCTTCACAACTATAGCCTCCGGTATTTTATTGGCGTCACCAGAAATTGGTTTCCTGAATCGCATTTTCTACCGTTTGCCTCCATAAAAATGCAAATACCTATACATATATTTTGAAATCTGAAAGGTCCGTAAAACCCATACCCGGAATTGTTTCGAAAATTCGAATGAAATCGTAGCATTGGCCACTTGACTTAAGGACACGTGACCTTCTTTGTCGGTGTTATCCCACTCCTTTCACACTTTTTCTGTTCTCCAAACATGGCCTGACATGTGAGCTTTTGGATGAGCAAATATTCACTTTTTGTTCTCCAAACATGCCCTGGCTTGTGAGCTTTTGGATAAACAAAGAAAAAAACAATACCATTTTGCCCAAAGTGTTTTTTTTTCGGTCGTATTTATTAGAAAGGTCGTGTCTGCCTACTTCCACCTGCCAGCCTATTGCTCCGGAGAAGCACCAGTTGGGCTGGAAACGGAAGGCTTAGGGTGTTGCTGTGGCTATCAATTGTCATCTTCATATTGGAAGTGATATAGGAAAACGTCGCTTGTCGTTGTTCAAGCCAATTGTGATGTTCCCTCACGTTGTAGTGCATTCCTCCATCGGCAGTACGCGTTCGTGCACACCGACAGCAGCATGCCAGCAGATAGTCTTCGCAACAGTGCACCCGAATGTGGACGAGCTAGCTTAATTAATTATGAGGGTTAGATTAAGATACCACAATTACCCTTGGAGCTCTTTGGGATTGCTTCTGATGTGGGTGCACCACTTTACTCCATCAAAGTATTTGGACACGATTATGATTCGCGGGTCGTTGTCCCGTCCCGATAATTGCATCGCAGAGACAGCAACATCATCATGTTGCTGGCTGTGCGCGTGTTCTGACGTAAGTGGCACTCATGTGCACCATGTGTGATACCAAAGTGTCGTGGCCCGGCCAGTATGCCCGCCATTCTTCTGAGTCATTTTGTCCATAACCTTTACACCAAACAAATACACCGAGACAGATTGAAAACTAGGCCACCAGAGCATAAATTTGGAACTGTTCGTTTGCTTTCTGAGCCTTACTCGGATACGGCCTGTTTATGACGGAGGACCTGGCCGGTCAATCACCACGTCACGAGATTGTATCGGTATCGCACGTGGTGGAATTCCAGTCCCTTGTTGACGTTGTGATGTTATCGCACGATATTGTATATCCGCTTCATGATAACGTTGTGATGTTATAGCACATTCCATGATAGCGTTATCGCTGCCTATTACTGCAAACAGTAATTGCCACGGTGATATTACACACCGTGATATTTCATCCAGGAAAGATATTGCATCCAGGAACTGTGATATTTATATGTGCCATTGGGCGTAGCGTTCGGGATGAGATGAAGTGCTGGTAGACTCGTTGACGGCTCTAGAAGGTTTTGAGCGCTGCCTTTCGGGGACTCAATTATGTGTTCTACGCCGTCGTGTGGTCTTTTGAACAGAGAAGTTGTCTCCTCCGATACCGGTAGTGCCCTGATTTTCGACGCAATATCAATGGGTGAGAGGCAGCTTAGCATGATCATTCATCAGGGATTCACGAGTAAAACCCACCAAGCATTGCCTTTGTAGAGAGAGATGCGGTATTCCAGCGAAGCATCTGCACCAGCATGTGGCGTGAGGTGGTGGGCGCTGCGAACGTGTGAGTGAACAAACTGTGAGCCTAGGTAGCCTGACAAAAATATAGGGAAATTTATTGTACGCAGGCGTAGATGTGCATAACCGCAAAAGTACGACAGCACAAAAGCACGCAGGCGCCAGCAGCCATGCCTGCAATCTTAGCATCAGCCCGATCGTGATACCGATCGCCCACCTTGGCTGTCCTGATACCAGAACTGCCCCACCACCGCCGACCTTGGCTGTCCTGATACCAGAACTGCCCCACCACCGCCGACTGTGAGGATCGGTACCGGGACTAGAGCCGTGGCAGGTGCCCGTGTTGGTGACGTGGCCGGCGACAAAAGGACCCGCTACGGAGGTCGAGAACTGGACGCTCAGAGCCAGGGTCGGGCTGGGACCACCTGGGAAGGGAAATTCGGCCATGCATAGCCACAACGGCCAAACCGGATAGCTGGACCAGGGTTAGGGTCAGGAGTTGTGCAAGGTTACGAGCATACATAGGAGTCCTTGTGCGAACCACAATCCTGACCATCCCCTCAAAAGAGACCTTTCACTGACCCAACTTGATTTCCTGGCTCGGCAGCCCTGGTCTTACTGGCCTCAGCATTGCCTTAATGAACTGATACTGACGTGAAAATTCGCCTCATTCATGATCCCAGCAAAACCGTATTTTTTGTTGCCATCTTGCCACCCCCCCCCCCCCCACCTCCCTCCCATCTATCCCTTCTTGGTTCTCCAGTCCTTGCTTCCAGTTCTGCGAAATGCATGCATCTTACTTTACTTGCATTTGTCCCGCATCTTAAATTTGCTTCCATTAATATTCTTATATCTGCCATAGATATAAGCTTTGCGTACGTATGCGTTTATGTACGCAACGCACTGCTATTCGCCAATGTATGCATAGCAGGGCAGGGAGTCTCTCTGTTTCAATATGAAATCCTTCACTGTGCAGTGTGCCCGTCGCGGCACTTTGGCTTCTGTGAGGTTTCCCTAATGTAAATCCAAGTGTAGGTACATTTGTGCCTGTGTCAATTTGAGCTGAAATATAATTTACATTATATTTGTTTGCATATCTTTCATATGTACTATCATCTTGGGTACATTTGTTCCGAAATACATTTGTATTCAAGTACATTTGGCCTAGAGTCGTGGAGCGGGGTTCTTTTATGCTTTTACCGATACATGCAGTGATGATGAAGAATATGTATGGAAAAATCTTCAACTGCTTAGAAGGCGACAGGTGTCAATAGTATTCACGAATGCTGCGATGTGCAACGCACATCATTGTGTGAATATGCATGCGTGTATGTTACAGGAAAGGAGGACATATTCGGTGAAGACCCTTTGAAGTACCCCACGGTGGGAAAGAGCTCCTGTAACGTTCGTGCCTTAACTTACTGTGATCTGCACAAGATCTACCGGGATGACCTGTTGGACGTGCTCGAGATGTATCCGGAGTTCAGGGACACGTTCTCTCAAAACCTCGAGATCACCTTCAACCTCCGGGATGTGAGTGGGGCGGGGGACATTGCAAGAGATGACGCGACATCCCGAGACATAGCAAAGCGAGACAGCGGGACTGGCGATGCTGATGACCTGCGCTTTATGGAGTGCGCTTCCGCGACACCAGGGGTGCAAAAAAGTGTTGTGTTGTGAAAACGCAGGAGCTGCTCAAGATGAACGCTATTTGACTGATCGTCAGTAATTACGTCTGAAAGAAACTGTCAGCAACCGTCCGTTTGGAAAATTCCCAGGGTCCTTAAACCACCACTTCCAGCGAGCAATCTCCATGGCAAGTCAATTTATTTGCTATGATACACTGATGTATTTTATTTTACTCTCCACATCGCATATGCAATGCTTCAAAATGTAGCCTATCCAGGTTTGCTTTGCGTATGGCCAACCATAAGTCTACATCCGTACGGCCTCAATGCTGGTGCTGTTTGTTCGGACACATTTCCTGTATGCTCTGCCGTCTGGTACCAAATGACATGTGTCGTGTCTGTGTCTGTGTCTGTGTCTGTGTATGTGTCTGTGTCTGTGTCTGTGTCTGTGTCTGTGTCTGTGTCTGTGTCTGTGTGTGTGTGTGTGTCTGTGTCTGTGTCTGTGTATGTGTGTGTGTGTGTGTCTGTGTTTGTGTCTGTGTCTGTGTCTGTGTCTGTGTCTGTGTCTGTGTCTGTGTATGTGTCTGTGTATGTGTCTGTGTCTGTGTCTGTGTCTGTGTCTGTGTATGTGTCTGTGTCTGTGTTTGTGTCTGTGTCTGTGTCTGTGTGTATGTGTCTGTGTCTGTGTCTGTGTCGGTGTTCTGTTTGTATCCCGTGTCCGCCTGCCAGCCTGTCCGCGTGTCCGCCTGCCAGCATGTCCGCGTGTCCGCCTGCCAGCCTGTCCGCGTGTCCGCCTGCCAGCTTGTCCGCGTGTTCGCCTGCCAGCCTGTCCGCGTGTCCGCCTGCCAGCCTGTCCGCGTGTCCGCAGGAGGAGTGCGCCGGCGTGAACCCGGCGGTGCTCAGTCGGCGGGGTGGGTACTACTCGGATGTTGGTCAGGATATGGAGGTCAGGAGTCGAGCCTACCAGCGGCCGCGGAGGCATGGCTTCGGACCGACGGCCGCCGAAGAGACCGGGTACGTGCCGGCCGCCGGCAAGCTGGCCACGTGCCCAGCACACTTGTCTGGCGCATCCGGTTTTAGGGCGACCTGCTAGATGCTGGCGTACACGATGTGTGCCTGGTATGGTCGATCTGCTAGATGCAGACATACACGATGTGTGCCTGGTATGATCGACCTGCTAGATGCTGACATTTACGACGTGTGCCTGATATGATCTGCGTGTCTCGGAGGTGAGTCACCGAATAATGACCCGTGTGTTGTCACCTGCCCACCTTGGGAATGTAATGCTGGGTGCTGACCTCTGTGGTATGACATGTTCCCTTGAGGGATGGCCTGCTGGGTACTGACCTACGTGATGCACCTGCTCACCTGTTCACCACAGGATGGCCTGTTGGGTGCCGACCTACGTGATGTGACCTGTTCACCACAGAGATGGTCTGCTGGGTGTTGACCTCTAAGATGTGACCTGCTCACCTGTGGGATGGCCTGCTGAGTGCTGACCTCTGATGTGACCTGCTCGCCACAGGAACGCCATGATCGATGCCGATGACAGCGGGACGGGTATCCTCGAGTTCTCTCCCGACAAGGCCGGCCAGGACGTCACTCCGCTCAACCTCGACTTCGGCGACCGGGACAGGGACAAGCCCATGAACTCGATAGCCGGTAATAGCGCGTGGCGTGTGCGACCAGCTCCCGTTGTCTGACGCCCGTGTGAACACTGCATCGAGTAGCTCAGCGAGTTGACCCACAGTCACTGCTGACGGAGGTGCCAGACGTGAGCCGGCCGCGTCATGTACACGACTCGCGAGCGTCGTGTCCTGAGGTCCTGAGGTGCCCTGAGGTCGGCTTCAGCGCGCCAAGTCGGCACGCGGAGCTGCCCCGGCCGCTGCTGTCATACCGCTCGTGAGGGAGCCACTCCGTCTGCACTATCACTTAGATCGGCCCTGTGTCGCCAAGGCGCGTGTGCACCACCTCTCGTCTCGCGGCCGTACTGCTCGTTAGTGTGCTATAGCCGACTGCCAGCGAGAATAGGCTGTCCTTCGGTGCTTACCTTCGGTAATTTTGCAACCCCTAGGCGTATTCTCCAACATCAAACGGTCAATCACTGACCTGCGGTTGTTGCGAGGCGACCGACTAGATCTTGACCCCGGCCCAGGTATGGACAGGACACCGGCTCCAGCTTCTCTCGCATGTCCTGTCGTGCGCAGTGCATTGTCAGTCTCTCTGGCTGTCTGTCGGTGTGTCTGGCTGTCCGTATGTCTGTCTGGCTGTCCGTCGGTGTGCGGTGTGTGTATGGTTAGCTGTGCAGCAGCCCAGTGCTTGTATGCACGGATTGTGCGCATGCGCGGCCTGCTGTGGCACCGCGCCGGCCACGGTGGTGCTCTCTGGCTATATCTCCATCTCAATCTCAATCGCAATCTCAATCTCAACCCACATCGCTATCTCTCTATCTCTATCTTTATTTCTATCTATATTTCTATCTCTATCTCTATCTCCATCCCTATCCCTATCTCTATCTATATCGTTATCTTTATCTTTATCTTTATCTTTATCTTTATATTTATCTTTATCTATATTTCTATTTCTATTTATATCTCTATGTCTATCTCTAGCTCTATCTCTATATCGATCTCTGTATTTGTCCACCTCATTATCTCCCTATCTCTCTGTCTGTCGCTATCTTTATCTCTATCTCCCCTCTATCTCCCTCTTTCTCTCTCCCTCTTTCTCTTCCTCCCTCTCTCTCTGGCTCGGCTGAGTGCGTGCCGTCCGCAGGTGGTCTCTGCGGTACGATAGACCTATCGAGCGCTGTGGCGAAGCCGCTGTCGCCGTCGGATGAGGTCGGCCGGCCGCGCACTGCCCTGTTCGGCGCCGAGCTGACACTTGGTAGACACGGTGTTGTGGCACTAACGATGTCGCGCGCTTCTATGTCCCCCCGCCCTCCTCCCCGCCTGCCGTGCCTGACATGGCGTGCGGACGCAGCCGTGTGGGGTATTCAAGTTTTGCTCGTGCAGTTGCACACCTGGTACAATGGGTCCACCGCCTGCGGTGCCAGTATCGGGCTCAGGTGCCTTCGGTCGGTCATGTCCGCTTCGGTTCGGTACCGCTCACTCGGTGGACCGGTCCGTGGTCGGACACTGGCTGACAGCGGCTCCTCGATGGAATTTTGACTGGGGGCGCGGGAATGGCGGGGTCATCGTTCAGTCCAACCGGATACCGCCCCCCGCAATGCTAATGCAGTGGAGAGTGATCACTAAGTGGCGGGGGAGGGCACGATCATGGCTGGGGCATCGCACCCCCACTGTTGGATTATAACCTGTTCAGCTATGCTTGGCCAGGGCAGAAGACATGCTTGCTGATCGAGGCGGCTTTATTTTCAGTACAGATGTGCGTAGTGTTTCCCTGATTTACATAGATTAATGTATGTCCACAGGTGGATTAAGTCGGCAGTGTGTTTGTTTCCCTTAACTTAAATGGGTGAATACGTTCTTATGTAGATTAAGTTAACAGTGAATTAGCATAATTCAATGGAGTTGCTTGGATGCAGATGAAAGCAGAAATTTACTGCATTAATAGTGAGCTTAGATTAATAACTTTGTGTTCTAAGGATCGCACAGGACTGCCGATATCTTCAACAAAGGCTGGCGAAGTGGGAAAGGCAAGTGCCGACTCGTTCTCTGCTTGCCTTCATTTTGTGTTTTTGTGGTCGCTGAGTACTACTGAGCTCGGGACATATTTCCTACCGTCAACTCCTAAGTTGCACAGATTCTGCAGTTGCGGCTATAGCTTACCTATGCTCCAATATGTTCAAATCTTTTTCACTATCAGCATTGCGGAACTGACCATTTCTCCGTGCTTTCGTCTTCTGTCAGCTTGCTGGAGTCTCAGATAGCGGAGGAGCAAGCAAGGATTTTCCATTTGATAGATCCTCCGTATTTTCCGTGAAATGTGTTTGCTAATTGTTACTTCGAGCTCGGGATCATCACTGCATAAATGGTGCGAAATGGAGAAATACTGAGATTACTTAGTTGTGAGGAAACGCGGGTCTTTCGCTGGTATTGGGTAACGTATTCTACTGTTCATAACGAGCCTATAGTATCAGCTGTTGTCGATTCAAGGACGGTTTGACTATTGAACGCATCCTACGTCCAACAGAACCAAAATAGTGTGGGGGGGGGTGGCACGTGAGAATAACTTTTCCATTCACTGGAATGCCGGTGTATATTTTTACCTCGTTGTGTGGGAAACCCTGGACTTGATGCCGCTGATGTCCACATCACGTTTAGAACAGACCTGGGGTCGGCTAACGTCGGCTCAAGTCGGGGTGGCATACACGTGCAGCTACGCCTGGCACATGTCCGGCAACTACGTCGTGAAGAGAAACTTTGGTCCAAGTCCGACCCAGCGACTGTCCTGACGTTTGTGTGGAGACTTTTGCCTGGCGCAGATGGTGGGTTGTGGAAGGTATCACGGTTGAAATGTGATGAAGTTAATCTGGAGATGGGACGGAGCAATGTATGTATTGGCTGAGGCGCCTTAGTGCTGGAGGGACCCATGCCATACGGACCCATGTTAAAACATTCCAGAAGACATGAGGAGGGCGCAAGCAAACCGATGCTGGGTCATAGCTCTTTCAAACCGCATATTACATCTCACCCATGTGAGATATGATCCACCATCCCACTGCTTACGCCAAGAAGTTGACAATGGTTTGTTGATCTAATGCTTCTTAAACCCGTCACGTGCTTGTTGTGGTTTCGTGATCTCAAGCCTGAAATCATGTTTCGAGCCTCACACCTTTACTAACCTGTGTGCTCCATTTGTGATCACTATAACCGACCAAACTTCCAGTCTCGTGCTAACTTCGGTGTGTGTGTGTGTGTGATAATGCGCAAATGGACTTGCTACTTGTTGTCGTTGCTGATGTCGTCGCCGCTTGACGTTGGTGTTGCACAACTGCGATTGAACTTGTGATTCACTTCCGCGCATTCACACAACGTTGCGATTCGTTCATGAATGCCCGGCTATAGTAACTTCAGAAAAGCAAAGGTGGAGGCACACTTCCTGTTAAGAAAAGGACGTTTTGTGTAACGCCATAGGGTTATGCTTAGCTTTGTTTGACAGTTGGGCAATTGCCCCGTTTCCTGGTGGTCTTAAAAGTACGATTGAGCCCGAGGTTAGAGTAAAAATAGGAAGTGAAGTGAAAACACATCGATTGCAATGTTTCTGTATATCAATATTTGTTTTCAGGTGCATCATCTTCAAATGTCACATTTTGAGTGCAAAGGTGTATTTGTGGACCTCAGTTACTAGTCACTTTAACTGATCAACAAATTTGGTTGGCACAGATTGATTTGGCACTGTCCATGTCTAGCAGCGTTTACTCTGTGCGACGTTCAGATGCAACCATGTCCCGCACGGCGCAATGCATGAAAGAACGTGCCATGAATCTGGACCAACGTTTGGCCCAGGATATGCGTTAGTGGAAGACTTTATTTACAATAGCCGGTCATCCCGGCTAGGTAAAACAAGATGGCGTTATCCATCAATTAAAATAAAACTCTGCGAAAATGTTCGTTGTGAACGGCACATTTTGGTGGCATATTAGCCTCTAGCTGATTTAGTGCACTGCCGAGAGCGATAAGTGCGCTTGTGGAAATCCAGAAAGGTGCTCAATGCAATTTTGGAAGGACTTAGTTGTATGTAAATGGCACAATGGAGATTGTAGGATCGCTGTATATCCATGAAAGCCCAGAGGCGTTCTCTGTGGACACACGTGAGCCTTCTCTTAAGAATGACAATGACACGTGCATTTCCGAGGTGGCTGACTATGTTGTCAAAAACGTTCTCGTATGTATGCTGCATGACACTGCCGACGATTCCCAGCACACCACCTCACGACATGCAATATCCCCGCAGCGGGAGTGTGTCGGGGCACATCCACAGGCATTGGCCGATCAGACCGGCCGCGTGTGCTGACTGTTGTCCGCGCTGACCGCTAGGATCGCTGGTGCAGCGAAGGCACTCTGAGGTTCCCACGCGCTCGTCGTGGGTGCCCCAGGGGCCGGATACGGGCCTGTCGGCCGGCTCTGCAGCAGCTACCGGCAACGTGGCGATCAACGCTCGACTCGACGACATCACGCGGTCAGTGATACATCTGCTCTGTCCGTGCCAGCTCAGTGGTGTACATGCCATGTCCGTACCAACTCGGTGATGCATCCGATCTGTCTGTGCCAGCTCAGTGATGTACCTGCCATGTCTGTACCACCTCGGTGATGCATCCGCTCTGTCTGTGCCAGCTCAGTGATATACCTGCCATGTCTGTACCACCTCAGTGGTACATGCGCTCTGTCTGTGCCAGCTCAGTGATGTACCTGCCATGTCTGTACCACCTCAGTGATACATGCGCTCTGTCTGTGCCAGCTCAGTGATGTACCTGCCATGTCTGTACCACCTCAGTGGTACATCCGCTCTGTCTGTGCCAGCTCAGTGATGTACCTGCCATGTCTGTACCACCTCGGTGATGCATCCGCTCTGTCTGTGCCAGCTCAGTGATATACCTGCCATGTCTGTACCACCTCAGTGGTACATCCGCTCTGTCTGTGCCAGCTCAGTGATGTACCTGCCATGTCTGTACCACCTCAGTGATACATCCGCTCTGTCTGTGCCAGCTCAGTGATGTACCTGTCATGTCTGTACCACCTCAGTGATACATCCGCTCTGTCTGTGCCAGCTCATTGATATACCTGCCACGTCTGTACCACCTCAGTGATACATCCCCTCCGCCTGTGCCAGCTCAGTGGTGTACCTGCCATGTCTGTACCACCTCAGTGATACATCCGCTCTGTCTGTGCCAGCTCATTGATATACCTGCCATGTCTGTACCACCTCAGTGATACATCCGCTCTGTCTGTGCCAGCTCAGTGATATACCTGCCATGTCTGTACCACCTCGGTGATGCATCCGCTCTATCTGTGCCAGCTCAGTGGTGTACCTGCCATGTCTGTACCACCTCGGTGATGCATCCGCTCTGTCTGTGCCAGCTCAGTGATGTACCTGCCATGTCTGTACCACCTCAGTGATACATGCGCTCTGTCTGTGCCAGCTCAGTGATGTACCTGCCATGTCTGTACCACCTCAGTGATACATGCGCTCTGTCTGTGCCAGCTCAGTGATGTACCTGCCATGTCTGTACCACCTCAGTGATACATGCGCTCTGTCTGTGCCAGCTCAGTGATGTACCTGCCATGTCTGTACCACCTCAGTGATACATCCGCTCTGTCTGTGCCAGCTCAGTGATGTACCTGCCATGTCTGTACCACCTCAGTGATACATCCGCTCTGTCTGTGCCAGCTCAGTGATGTACCTGCCATGTCTGTACCACCTCAGTGATACATGCGCTCTGTCTGTGCCAGCTCAGTGATGTACCTGCCATGTCTGTACCACCTCAGTGATACATCCGCTCTGTCTGTGCCAGCTCAGTGATGTACCTGCCATGTCTGTACCACCTCAGTGATACATCCGCTCTGTCTGTGCCAGCTCAGTGATGTACCTGTCATGTCTGTACCACCTCAGTGATACATCCGCTCTGTCTGTGCCAGCTCAGTGATGTACCTGCCATGTCTGTACCACCTCAGTGGTACATCCGCTCTGTCTGTGCCAGCTCAGTGATATACCTGCCATGTCTGTACCACCTCAGTGATACATCCGCTCTGTCTGTGCCAGCTCAGTGATGTACCTGCCATGTCTGTACCACCTCAGTGATACATCCGCTCTGTCTGTGCCAGCTCAGTGATATACCTGCCATGTCTGTACCACCTCAGTGATACATCCGCTCTGTCTGTGCCAGCTCAGTGATGTACCTGCCATGTCTGTACCACCTCAGTGATACATCCGTCCTGTCAGTACCACCTTAGTTATACACCCACCAGGTCAGTATCACCTCCGTGATGCTCCCGTCCTGTCAGTGTCAGCTCTGACGCACCTTTAAACCCTCATAATCAATAAATCAATCAGTGTCAGCTCAATAATGTACTCACCATGTCTGTACCACCTCAGTGATACATCCGATCTGTCTGTACCACCTCAGTGATGTACCCACCCTGTCTGTATCAGCTCAATGATGCACCCACCCTGTATGTACGAGCTCAGTGATACATCCGTCCTGTCAATGCCACCTCAGTTATGCACCCACCAGGTCAGTATCACCACCGTAGTACTCCCTTCCTGTCTGTACCACTTCAGTGATATACCCACCCTATCTGTATCACCTCAGTGATATAACCGCCACTTCTGTATCACCTCAATTATGCACCCACCCTGTCAGTACCAACTCAGTGATACAACAAATATGTCGGTACTACCTCAGCGATACACCCGCCCTGTCGGTATCACTTCAGTGGTATACCAGTCCTGCTAATACCACCTCAGCCGGCCAATGGTGTACTCGTCCTGTCCTAGTCATTTTATTTTGAGCATGAGATCCCGTGGTGTGAACCCCAATCCATTTGTGCCCGCCCCTTCCTCCATGTATTTCTCCACCTTCCAATATTTTCGTAAATCGCCCCCCCCCCCGCGCATACAGGGCTGCACAGTGGCTGCTGGCACACATACATCCCCACACATCGCCACGCTTCCACACATACCCACATAGACACGTTTATGTGCACAACCAAAAACACAGCTTTGGCGATCAACGTAATCGATGCATCCGATGATAGCTGTACGATCACAGCTGTACGATCAACGTAATCGATGGGACCATCAAGCCAAATAACCAACCAAACATACACACACATCTACTTATCACACACGTAAACATGCATGTCGACACTTATGCGTGCACATTTGCGCATGTATTTTCATACGTATATATTATGGAGTTTATATTCATGGCACTGGGCACGACAGGCAGGTGTGTCTGTGTACTGGCAGGTGTGTCTGTGTGACAGGCATGTGTGTCTGTGTGACGGCAGGAGTGTCTGTGTGGCAGGCAGTTATGTCTGTATGACAGGCAGGTATGTCTGTTCAACAGGCAGGTGTGTCTGTGTGACGATGTAACAAGCTGGTGTATCTGTGTGACAGGCAGATGTGTCTTGTCAGTTTTCCGGTATTTCGGTATATGATACGTTCAGGTGTTTCGGTATATAATAGAGGGGTGTGTGGGTATTACAGACAGGTGCCGGTATTAAAGACGGCTGCGTAACCTCACCTAGCACTTGTTTGTGTTGCAGGCAGGTGCAGCGCCTGGATGACCGTCTGACCGAGAGTTTAGACACTATCGTGGCGCTGTTGAGAGGTCAGGACCGCTCTTCCGAGCTGCGGCCTACCGATCGACTACACGTCACCGACGAACGCTGCTCCCCCTTCAGAGTACCTGACTCACTACAAAGGTCAGATCCGTCCTTCAGAGTACCTGACTCACTACAAAGGTCGGACTCTACCTCATTTTTGTATGGTGCATGATCTTGCACCGAGGTCAATTATGTCATTCTGAATAGACCCCCCACCTCTCCCCCCCCCACATACACACAAAAGATCCTCCGTCCCTTGTTTCGTAGACACTAATAATGTTGGTCTTTCATTCACCTGCAGAATAATGTCTAATTACTACCAATGAGCCTACAGTGATCCTACCTTACAGAAGACATATTTGGCAGCAGGCGACAGGCGACAGTGGTGCCAGCGGATTGCAGCGGCGATTCATGGCAACACCCGTCGTCTTTGCCGCCGGATGACCCGGCCCGACCGGCGCCACCCCGCAGCCATTCGCAGCCGACTGACCTGACCCAGGTCAGCTTTTTAATTATGGTACTCTTTGTCGGTCGATGTGTATGCTGTGTTGTGTGCCCTCTCAGCTGTATGAGGTGCCCTCTCGACTGCATGGTGTACCCTCTTGCTGCATGCATCCTCTCAACTGCATGGTGTGGGTTCTTTCAATTGTGTGACTTGTGTTTCCTTGGTTTAATATTGCTTCCTTTTACCTGCATGAAGTCTCTTGGTGGCATGGTGTGTCCTGTGTGATTGTGCTCCATGTGGTATGACCCATACGTGATCTTTGGTGATTTGACCGGTAGCTTGCAGTGACATGACCTATGGTCTCCCCTAGTCTGACCAATGGACGTAATCTGTAGCTTTCTGTGACGTCATCCCATTACGGTAGCGTCAACCTGTGGCGACCTTGATCTGTGGACTTCCGCGAGCCGACACGTGACCCACCGTAGCCTCATCTGCCGCCTGCAGCTTCCTGTGATGCAGTTAGTAACCAGCTACCGTCTGTACTGTGACTGGCAGTTGTTTGACCTGTGACCTGGCCCGCAGGCGCCGCGACGCCGGCCCTCCTGGACCCGGCAGAATTCGCTCACACCCGTCTCGTCGCCACCCGCCGAAGCTGTCGAGCCACAGCAGGTAGACGATGCGTGTAAGCAATGTTTCGCTTCTTTTCCCGCGCCGCCCGAGGGCCCTGGCGTGACGTGATGCCAGCAATGGCGCACCGCCCGCCCGACTAGAGGTCGCCAGTTGCCCTGTCGGATAAGTAACGAACCCGTCGTACACCAGCCGGATGCCGCGCTTTTGTTGTGAATCTCCGCTACGTATATGGCTGGCTCCTATGGCAGAGGCTGTTGTTACTTTGCGGTCGAGTCGCCGACCTCGGGCTGTGCGTTCCCACGGGCTTTCCGCCGTGGTTCCGTGTGCTCTTGCCTATGGTGTGTCCCGCGAGGAAGCGTCGCCCCGAGTATGCGTGCGCTGTCTCATCTTGACGTCACGTTGGTGGTAACGCCGGGCTGTGATGTCCACCCAGCCCGCTAGGAAGCTTGGCTGTGTGACGGCATTCTGACATGGCATGACTTGTTTCTCATGTTGTGAACCATCTCGCTGGCTGACGTGGAGACTCCTTGGATTAAAAGAGCCGCCCAGCTCGTTGTACTCTCATAAATGCCAGCCGTACGCATGACGCTAAAACAGCGTTGACTCGTTTGACACGACGGCAATTCATTCAGGATAATATCCTGGAGCTTGGGTTGAAGTCTGGCGGATATTGTATGAAGCTGCACTGATCTCCAGTATAATGTTTCATGCCCTACTTTGTTGTTTGTTATTCCTGCAAGTGAAGTTGCTTTCAGTTTCTAGAAATCTTTTCTAAACTTCTTTGGTAAGACCCTTATAGTAGTAATGTTTTGGCTAATTTCTGGTAATCCCAACTAGATTAGGCGTCAGGCTGGTCGATTTCACGAAGTAGTTTCACCGGTAAAGTACACATTAGTCGCCAGCAGCTTTTCTAAGCATGTCCGGATTATTGCTTGTATTAGGATACACATGTGCATCTTGTTAAGGTCCACGGCATTGACATACCAAAAGTTTCAGATATGGGGAGATTAAATTATCTGCAACGTTTTTCATGCACTACGAGACCCTAAGTGTTGCATGTAGACAAATGATCTTGAATTACTTTACTGCCGGCGAAGTGTATTTAGCCTATGGGTCTGCTGATGGCTATACATTGGGACATTGTGGGTAACTTAAGGTTATGCTTGATAAATAGGACTTCTGTACAGGATTTTCACCCAACTTTTGCCAGAGCTGCGATGAAGTGAATGCTGTGCGGGGTTCTCGACACCGTCAAATTCGTTGACAAACATGCATACAAATATATAAAATAAACGACGAATTCACTGGAGTTTCGAGATCAGGTAAAGCAAGAACTAATTTAGCTACTTCACCCTAATTTTTAACGCTATCTGAAAAGTATATGGTCTGAATGGGTCCCACCTGCTGAAAACAAGTTTTGCAGCCGACGCACAGATTCAAGTTACAATTCAAAGAGGGGTACCGAAACACCGCGCTCCTGTGTTCATGTTCAGTGACACATTCGCACCCATTCCAGCCCGTAGCAAATACATGCATTTTTCTCATTCGAGAGCTATCCCCGATATCCAAGGCCACATGGTTAAAATCAAGATGAAAGCATTATCACAAAAGAGCTAAGTTCAAGGTTTTTTTTACACGGCAACGCATGCGGTGGGCAGGAATTTATATGTTCTCAGTGTTCGATTTTCCTTGCTTTCAGCACAAAACTGCTGGGCGCTTGTAGATAGTTATCCCATCTGTATGTGTGAGAATGCAGCCTGCTGTTTATCTCATAGTTGATAGCATCCTTCCCTACGCCAATGCCAGGTGTAATGCTCTGCTCTCCGTTCCAGGAGCCGTCCATCAACCGGGAATCCAAGTCGTCCGACGTCTAATGCTCACCAAAGCTGCTCATCTGACCTGACCTGAGATGACCTAGTTTAGAGGCCAGTGGTAGCAGGCGTGTGATACCGAAAAGCCGCCGATCTCCGACCACGCGTGACGTCGCTAGCGCCACAGAAGAGGCCCGGGTCACTATCGGTCCAGGCCGGGCCTGCACCAGAGGTTGCCATCGCGCCTCCGCTGGCGCCTAGATGGCGCCGTAGTCGGGTGGAGACAGCTGCTGCCCAGATGGCGCCGCAGTCGGGTGGATACAGCTGCCGCCCAGATGGCGCCGCAGTCGGCTGAAGACAGCTGTCGCCCAGATGGCGCCGCAGTCTGGTGGAGACAGCTGCCGCCCAGATGGCGCCGTAGTCGGGTGGAGGCAGCTGCCGCCCAGATGGCGCCGCAGTCGGGTGGAGACAGCTGCCGCCCAGACAGCGCCGTAATCGGGTGGAGACAGCTGTCTCCCAGATGGCGCCGTAGTCAGCTGTAGGCAGCTGCCGCCCAGACGGCGCCGCAGTCGGCTGTAGGCAGCTGCCGCCCAGATGGCGCCGCAGTCGGCTGGAGACAGCTGCCGCCCAGACGGCGCCGCAGTCGGCTGGAGACAGCTGCCGCCCAGACGGCGCCGCAGTCGGCTGGAGACAGCTGCCGCCCAGACGGCGCCGCAGTCGGCTGGAGACAGCTGCCGCCCA
>JAOTOL010001249.1:0-25000 GCA_034440575.1 Imbricaverruca yamaguchii | reverse complement strand
ACGCTTTCCTGCACGGCCCAGGTCTTGAAAAGAAATCAAAACGGATAAACTGCCTTACGAACTGGGGATTGTCGCAGCGCCGTCGGGCGGCCAAGACCGCCGCCCCACCCACACGTTGCTGTTATTTGTTACCCTGAACTTTGGATTTTGTTATGCTGTTGATAGACGTTTTGTGGCGTGTCGCTGTGGGCATGCCGTGCGAGAGCGTGCGAGGGCACGTGTTTTTCACGCCGGCGTCTCACCGGGCCCCGGTCGGATCAGGCAGCTGACGTGCCGTCTCTCCGTCACCGTGTTCCGGCTCCGGCCCACCTCGCGGGCTGACGCGGCGGTCACGGCCCACCTCGCAGGCTGACGCGGCGGTCACGGCCGCCGTCTGCTCCGGCACACCTCGCAGGCTGACGCGGCGGTCACGGCCGCCGTCTGCTCCGGCACACCTCGCAGGCTGACGCGGCGGTCACGGCCGCCGTCTGCTCCGGCACACCTCGCAGGCTGACGCGGCGGTCACGGCCGCCGTCTGCTCCGGCCCACCTCGCAGGCTGACGCGGCGGTCACGGCCGCCGTCTGCTCCGGCACACCTCGCAGGCTGACGCGGCGGTCACGGCCGCCGTCTGCTCCGGCCCACCTCGCAGGCTGACGCGGCGGTCACGGCCGCTGTCTGCTCCGGCACACCTCGCAGGCTGACGCGGCGGTCACGGCCGCCGTCTGCTCCGGCACACCTCGCAGGCTGACGCGGCGGTCACGGCCGCCGTCTGCTCCGGCACACCTCGCAGGCTGACGCGGCGGTCACGGCCGCCGTCTGCTCCGGCACACCTCGCAGGCTGACGCGGCGGTCACGGCCGCCGTCGAACCGGGCCGCATGCAGCACCTCCAGAGCGGGCCGGCAGTCACCCAACGACACGACACGACACGACACGACACGACACAGCCGCGCTGCTGTCGCCGCTCCGTCGCCGCCCGGCCGGCGGTCGCCGCGCCTGCGTTTGCCGCCGTCGCCGGCCGTGAGTGCGGCTGTGGCCGGAGCCGGAGCCGCTGGCGGCGTACGTCGGCGGTCGTGCTTCCGCCAGCGGCATTCGTTGGCGGTCGTCCGTGGCGGGTCGTACGTCCGCCTGTCGGCTGCCGCTTGCCCCAGCGCATTTGGCTGTAGCCGCTGGTGTACCACGATAAGTCGCTCTTTTAAGCGAGATTACTAAAGGAGAATGGCACTGTAATACACGTTCAAACTGCAATAAGAGATTGCCGATGTTTCACTGGATGCGGTCGCTGTCGATTGCATGACGATTGCACGACGGCCGTGGTGGCGGGGTCGGCAGCGATTTTGGATTTGATTTGGCCTTGTTGAGGAAACTCGTTAAGAACTGCGTCGGCCTGTGAACGACTGCGTAAAGGAATAAGCAATTGCTCAGAACGCTTAGAACAGGTGACCATCGGGTGAAGTACTGCATTAATTAACACTAGGAATGCGCGTAACGTATTGCCATAATTCACTCGGGAATACGTGTAAAGTATTGCATTAATCAGCACTGCACTGCAGCAAAACGGCTCCTTCAGTGTCCGAAACCAAAACCGATCCCATCATTCACCAGTATTATATTATTCACCATTGCGTTGCACGCAGAGGCAGGGGCCACTCACGCTCGGTGAACGGTGGCACGGGACTGTGGTGTCGGCGGAGCATTGCCGTCCTGTCCTAGCAACCGTATGTTCTTGCGGCAGAATGGTGCGAGCCCACCGCTCCGGTCTTCTGCATACACCCACTACGTAACTCGAAACTGCTGAAGAGGCTGATATATATTATCGGTACGTTTATTTGCAAACACAATTTGGTGTGACAAAGATGCTGTAGAAATACATACATTTCGAATTACTATTTTAAGTTTGAACAACACTAGCTTACCACACGCAATCCCCGTAGCTCGAGACATACAAACTGCCTTGTTGACGCAACCCAGTAGTGTTTCTCAGCTACTACCATCCAATGACACTGGATGAAACGTCAGAAATGCCAGCAGCAACGAGTCGCTGGTTGGCACAAATGATGGTTAATCTGTTGCGGATGGTTTCGTCAGAGAAATGGTCAGGTCATTTCGTGTCACAAGGCTAGAACGAAGTTCACGGAGGAATGGTTTGAAAATGTTCTGCCGACATGATCTTTTTCCCATATGCTAAAACAGTCAATCTGACAGGATGATTCGATATGTTGGTTTATAAACGTTCACATGTCAATTGGCCTGCCAGTGATCAAACAAGGTTATTAACACGCGCCCTGGAGGGCCTCTGAAAATAACGCGCACTGGAGGGGGGGGCGGGCCGGATTCCGCCCCCCTAAGATCTCAGCTCCTATGAAGGCTAGAGCAACGAAATTCACAGGGTGGATGGGCACGATAGTGATCTCTATTGTGTGCAAAGTGTAGGACCTTAGATCAATATCTTCAAGGTCAAATGAGGTCAAAATTGCAAAATGTTCTGGTTTTGCGTGGCTTGGCTTGTCATTGTTATGGATCACTGTGGTTGTGTTTAAATGCTCCAAAATTGGCATTAATGATGTTTTGGACATTACTAATGATGCAATACTGATGTCAGATCCGCCATTTGACCTCAGGTCACCTATATAGGAGCACTTTATTAGGTCATTGCCTGCTCCAGTTACCGGAACTGGGCTCCCATCCGGACTGCTCCGTTGGGCGGCTCGGCACAATCGGCTTTGCAAATAAACGAGTGAAATACACGAATAAAGTATGGAAATGCTTAGGCACACAATGACAAACAGTAGATTTCGGGATGTATAGGGAGTAACATATGAAGTGACATCAATCGCATGACAGTCATTTGCATTTATGACACATTCCAGTTGACCAAGTTTGGTTCCATTAGCCTATCATGAACTTGACCTGACTTGACCTTGGCGACCTAACATGACTTTTAAACTATATAGCATAACAATATGCATCAAACAAGTTGCTAGTGTTGTCAAGTACACATCCCTATTGCCAATATACGGGAAGCGCATCCACCCATTTTTGTGGTCTGGTGCTGCGAATTGCTTTTACTTTAACGGCCCATAACTTGAAAACGTCTGGGCCGATTTCCACTTTTCTTGCTTTAAACAATGCGCCGGTCTTTTCTAAGCCGGTTCGCTAAAAATGTTGCGTATATCGGCCGGTATAATATGGAGTTATGTACGAAAACTCGGAAGGATTGGTTGATTTCGCCATATCCCCTCTAGGGCGTGTGTTAGCCTGTTATGAACTTGACCTGACTTGACCTCGGTGACTTGACAATGTAGCATGACAATGTACATGACTCTGGAACAATGTAGCATGACAATGTACATCAAACAAGTCGCTAGTTTTGCCAAGAACACTTCCTTTTTGCTAATATACGGGAAGCGCATCAGCGACGATATTTGTGATCTGGCGCTTAAATTTTTTTTGACTTTAGCGACCTCTAACTCGAAAAATGTTCGGTTGATTTTCATTTTTCCTACTTTAAGCAACGCGCCGGTCATTTGTTGGCAGATACACAAACAATGGCGCATATCGGCTGGTAACATCTGGAGTTATCTACGAAAAACCGGAGGGGTGGGCGGATTTCGCCCCCCTCCAGGGCGCGTGTTAAGTAAGATTGACCTTGGAGTATCGTTCTCGACCCGAAGTCCCTTCTGAAACATTGTGGCTCAATTTGCACTCATCGACCTGCTTTATCCTGCATATACTCAGTGTTCCCCGATGCTGGCGACTATTTGGGTTACCGCAGTGGATCGCTGGCGTGTCAAGGTCGACCGGCCTTTCTTCTCTCTGTTGTGTCCAGGCGGGCAGCTGGTGTAGGGCAGCGGAGGCCAACACGAGGTGCTTAACCCTGGTGCGCGCGTTTTACTGCTCCAGATCTATCGCTCCCGCCTGTGATCCGAGCAGGTACGCGACGTTTGGGTTCGGCTTGGCTGATGCTTAAAAGCCTATCGTGAGACGGGCGGGAGCTGGTTAAAATAATGTAAGCCTTCTTATGAATCTCAACTGCACCTGGTCACTTGATTGTAGGACTGACTTAACCCGATATCGGGGTCTTTGGGGGACATTATCAACCCTCCTAAGGTCTTCCACAGAGAGTGAAGAAACCGCGCGGGAGCGCGCTGAAATTTGGCATACTTTTTCCCACATCAAGTTGACATGTGAAAACAAAACCCAAAACAACTTCCCTCAAAAGTGACTTCACCAGGGAGCTAGATTTTCACGACTTTTCACAACTTTCATTATGTCTTTAGTTCTGGGGAGTTCATTTTGGGGATATGTTTTTTTTTTTTAATTGGAATGAGAAAAGGACAGCGATATCGACCAGGGCTATAATTGCTTTTGGCCCCAACAAAATTACTTTGAAATTGTAAAATTTTGAGTTTCCAAGTTTTCTTCATTTTCCCTTTTGTAATGAGTAGAGCAGACCGAGAAACGTTGTTGGAAGTCATCTTGCCCTAATAAAAAATGCTTACTTTAGCCAGAATCTTCTATTTGAACTATAATTTGGCAAATACGCAAAATTTATATAGTCAAAAACGAAAAAAGAAGAAGAAAATTCCACCCGTGCGTTTTGTTGCATCCATAAAGATAAGCAAACGCTGAAAGTTTCATTAAAATATCTGTATCCATCAAAGCGTGACGACTGGTTGAATTATTTTGGAGGTGACCTCATTTGGCCTTGACTAACTCGTTGACCCTGACCTCAAAACTTTGAAATAGCGTGCCAAATTGATGTGTGGAAAGGTATGTCAAATTTTGGCACGCTGCCGCGCGCCGTTCGTCCACTATCCGCAAAAAGACCTGAGTGGGCGGTTCAAGACCCCCCCCCCTCCCCACGAAACGGGACGGGTTAACAGATAAACATATTTGAATTAAACTTTCATCGTTTGCTTATCTTTATGAATACAACAACACGCCCGAGAGGCATTTTTATTTATATCGTCTTATCTCGATTACAATATTACTATAATGAAAAATTTGCAGTACCATTTGCAGTCACACCACAGTCGTCTTGTTAAACTCTACAAAAAAAATATATAAATCGAATCGTCTCCGCGATGCGGGTGTACTCTGATTAAAATATTCACAACTGAACGGCCAGCGCGTGCCACACAGTCGTTACAGAATCGTCCATCGTCAGAGGGATTCTTCACCTTCCAAGTGAGAGAAAAGAATCATACCACGCTCCATGACATGCCGCTATCCACTTACCAGATTGACAGTAGCACCTGTTGACCTATAAATTGAACACTACGTGGATCGCGTTGCTTTGAAGAAGTTTGGACGTGGGAAGTTGTCGATACCAGTACCGGTGCCTTTACGAATTTGTGTGTGCATGGGAATAAATGGAGAGAGGTACTCGGGAGAAGGGGAAGTCGTCCACAAAGGAATGTCTCTGCTAATCTGGGGGGGGGGGGTATTAACCCGCACCGTCTTTCCGGTAAGATCCTCACACCCCGTCTCGGGGAGGGGGGGGGCGGGCTTTCATTAACCCCCCCTCTAAAATACAAACTAAGCATCGCACGAAAGCGAAAGAGGTATCATCGGAAAGCGCTCGATGAGTAGGGTCCGGGTCCACCCCGAAAACAACTTCCCTCAAAAGTGACGTCACCAGGGAGCTAGATTTTCACGACTTCACGACTTTCATTATGTGTTTAGTTCTGGGGAGTTCATTTTGCGGATGTATGAAGAAAATTTGTATTTGGAATGAGACAAGGACAGCGACATCGACCAGGGCTACAATTGTTTTTGGCCCCCAAAAAAAATAACTGAAATTGTAAAATTTTGAGTTTTCAAGTTGTCTTTCTTTCATTTTCCTTTTCTAATCGGTAGAGCCGACTGAGAAACGTTGTTCAAAGTCAACTTGCCCGAATTCAAAATATTTACTTTAGCCAGAATCCTCTATTTGAACTAC
Organism: Imbricaverruca yamaguchii; assembly: GCA_034440575.1. Classification (NCBI taxonomy): domain Eukaryota; kingdom Metazoa; phylum Arthropoda; class Thecostraca; family Neoverrucidae; genus Imbricaverruca; species Imbricaverruca yamaguchii. Next base: position 19,078 of record JAOTOL010001249.1, on the reverse strand, counting down.
ATTTTGGCAAATACGCAAAATTTATATGTAGTCAAAAAGGAAAAAAATATGAAAAATTCAACTCGAACGATTTCTTGTATCCCTACAAATAAGCAAACGCTGAAAGTTTCATTAAAATATCTGTATCCGTTAAAGCGTGACGACTGGTTGAACTTTTTTGGAGGTGATCTCACTTGACCTTGACTAACTCGTTGACCCTAGAAACCCTGACTTAACAAATTTGGAATCAGCATGCCAAATTAATATGGAAAAAGGTATGCCAAGTTTGGGCACGCTGCCGAGCGCCGTTCGTCCGCTATCCGCGAAAATCCTGAGGGGGGCAGTTGAAGACCTCCCCCGAGACGGGGCGGGTTAAGGAACTTGTCTTGGCAAGTGGACCGAATTTCTGAGTATGATTTTCCATGCATTTCCTAAGTCTGGCAGAGCTCTGTCCTTAGGCTCAGTGGTCCTAAAACCTGAACACGACAGGATATAGCCCCTGGCACATTTAAATTCTACCTGACTGTGCTTCTGGACCGTATTGTGGTGGGCATTGATGTCTAGACCGACTCTGATCGTTTGGGTATTACGTGATATTTTCCCGGTGATTCAATTTTTCCAAACACCGCCATAGGCTAAATGTTCAATTTCTGAAACCACAGACAACGTGACGGTCAAGCTGATAAATGGATAGTAGTATGCGTGGAACATGGTATGATTCTTCATTTTTCCTCACTTCGAAAGTGAAAAATGCCTATTCACCAGGAGGAATTACAGAAGCGTGGTTGGGTTGAAGTTTTACATTTTATGCGATTTCGAAGCACAGAAGAATTGTGGCGGTTAGCATTCGTCGAAGTTTACTAAGACAATTTTTATTGCATAAAACGTTGGCGAAATAACGACTAAAACATAATTTAATACAATCTTTCGGAACAAATCAGGGAAATATCAATTACTTTCGGGTAGAGGAACAAACCCTTTGTCACCTGAATCCGCCCCGGCAACACAACCAGTGGTGGTGCACACCGCTTCTTTGATAAAGGCGCGCGGGCGCACTTATTCTAATGTAGCCGTCAACTCTAGTACTTAAAATTCGGTTTCATTTTTCTCATGACTCAATATTCTCATGACTCACCGCAATGTTTATGTTATATGGACGACCAACAGCCACACCGGTTATCTACGCGACGCATTTCATTCATTCATTCATTCGACATGCACTCATCTTTCATTCGTTCGTTGATCAATGTACTCATCGTTAATGAAATTGCTGCTGATAAGCTGTAGTAGAGGGGAATTCCAGATATGTGTGCCCAATCTATGAATTGTCGTAATTTGGCGACTTCGGACCACCATGTGTGGCAACAACTCTCCCTCTCCCTCCGTTCACCTGAAGAAAACTGGGATGGTTATTGATTCTGCATGGCTGTGACACACGGGCCGTGACCCCTTTCTGTGCGGAACATCGGCGGAAAGAGCCCATAAAGTTATTGGACCCGCTCTTGCTAAGCTTCTCCAAAATGCGAGGAGGGAGACAGCAGAGTGGATTCGTATTGTCAATAGCTGGCGAAGCGAGTAGCATAGGTGAGGTCAAGCCCGGTGGAAGCCGGGCGGGTCTGACCTGGTGACATATTTAGTATGCAAATGTACTCATGGTAATAAAACCGAAGATTCCGGCTATAGTATGTACCTTAGCCAGTATGGCTAAAGTAGGACTTTCTATGAGGGGAAGCTAACTTAACACACTTCCCGGTGCGTGCTACCAATTAGAGAAATAGAAAGTGAAGAAAATTGAAAACTCAAAATTTTGAACATTTCACAAAAACTTACTTTTGGGCGAACAAGAATTTTGGAGCAACGATTGATTTCCCCCTCCTTTTCTGATTCGAAATAATTCTTATCTTCAAAATATACCCCGAATGAACTCCCTAGAGCTCAAAGCATGACATCAGTCGTGATCTCATACTCCCACGTTTGGGCGCGCTACCGGGCACCGTTTGTCCACTATTGTGGAGAAAAGCCACAGAAATACTCGCCCCACGTCCTGCGACCGGGTGCAGGTTAGCTTTCTCCATGTTAAAATAATGTGGGTAAATATGAAATAAAATGGCCCAAGTCTGACGTGAAGAAAGGCGCTACGCTTGGCGTCTTTCTTCGAGCGCTTTTCGCAAATGCAACTCTAGACGAAGAACAAGTTGGCTGCCTCTAAGGGCGCCGTCTCGCCTGTGCTGTCTTCTCCGTTGGCAATATCCTTGCGTGTAGCTGACCGGCGCTAGTAGTGCGTCTGTCAACGTTGACCTGGGGCAGGACAACGAGAAGCTGGACTGAGCATTAATTCTCAGGACGGTCAAGTAATCTGCAGAAAAAAAGCTATCGACAAAGAAGGATGTCATGATATGTGTATGGACTTTTGAAGCAAGAAAAGGGGAAGATCAATACGACGTCAGGAACAAATTCCATGCGGCAGCTGGTATTCAAGGTTGTCGCAACATCACACACTGATCTGTGAACAAATGAAGGAATCGCAATAACCAGCCTGAGAAGCGTTCAACACAGTGCTCAAATTTTGTCAACAAGTACATACAAGAAGGTGCACAATCTAGGCGCCAGGTTCACATTGCACAGAGCAGGTAGATGATCTTTTAGCTAATCTTTTGATATTGCAAGAGGTAGGTGTAAGGTTTTGGCCCCCTGCGGCTGTTGACCAGCTGACAAATTACCAGTACAAGAAACATCTTCCTTCAAGACCAGCGAGGTTTCCGAGGAACAATGATTGGTGGAGTACACAGACAATGGAAGGTTTGATCGTGAACAGAGGCGACAGACAGAGCCAGAGCGCCCCGGAGAAGCCCCGCGCACCATTCGCCGGGAGCTGTCAGCGTGCAGTCAGAGTCGTCATTCGGAACGGCTGCCATCACGTCACTGCGCCAAGCAGTGGTGACGGCGACATCGACTCCATCGGCCACCGGCAGCTGGGGAGCGGCGGACACCTGCATCTGGACGCCGGCCGGCCGAGACACGCAGCGCCGACATCTGCTCGACATCTGGTGTCGAGCGCAGCGCCGACATCTGCTCGACATCGGGTGTCGAATGCGGCGGCGTCTGCCGTTCGCAATGGCTTCCAGACCTGTCGGCCGTGTGCCCAAGACGTGCGCTTTGTTGTGGATGCCAAGCGGATTTGGCGAGCAGGTCATGCGGCCCGTTCGGAGGAGGCTGGCGACCGTGTCGGTACGCCACGCGACGCAGAACTGCAAGCGCTCTGTGTTCACGCCAGGAACGATCGCAGTTTCATCAAAGAAGCTGCTTGTGGCGTGCCCGTATGCAGCTGCCTAATATATTTTGCGCAAGCGGTTACAATAAGTCTGCACTAGAACGTGATAGTGATGAAGCGATCATACTCGTACACTTTGTGTCATAGAGGAGGTCACACCCCGGAATGAAGCCGGCACGTTTGGCGCAGACGGGGGCTGACTACTAGAGCCCACCAGCGAATTGTGTCACGCAAGACCAGCTGACACTCTGATTACGCCGACGTGGCAGGAGGCAGCCAATGTGCAAACAGGTGCATAAACAGGTGTGTTTCGGCCATCTGATGGTAAGTGTCGTCTTATTGTCGCGCGGTTGTATTGTCCCATCCTATTTTATACGTCCTATCGCCCTATAGACCAGTTATTTCAGAAACGACGGTTCACAGCTGGGGACTACCGTGGTCCATGGTCGAGGACCTCGGTTGGTTGGTTGGTTGTTGAACTTGCTACTTTTCTACTGGCCTAGTCATGTAGCGCCGCCAACCTCTCAAGTCGATCGGTCGCGGGCGAAGAGCCACTCGAACCTGTCGTATAGCCTTTCGGTTGGAAGGCGAGCATCGAAAATCGCCACGATTCACGGTCGGGAACTGCAATGGTTCACGGCTGGTGTCCCCCAGTGATCCATGCTCTGGGACCACGTTAGTTCAAAGTCCGGGTCCATAGCTATCCACGGTCAAAGGCCACAATAAAGTAATCCACCGGCCGGACCACGGTTTTCCCGGTGAGGACCACAGTGGTTCACCATCGGGGACCACTGTGGTTCGTGGTAAAAGAGCGGCGTGGTCTAGGGCTAGGCAGCATGACGGTCCACATGCAGGGACCACAATAAGATGCTGATGGGAACCATGATGGTGCATTGTCCGGGAACTGCAGCGGAACCTTCGTAGGCAGCGTGAAAACCCAGCTAAGTTGAGCATGTTATGGATAATTTGAACGTGAAGCAATAAAATAGCCAAATAGATCAAAAACATCCCACCATTCTCGCATAAAATTGCGACTTCCACTTAGACCGTGATAATTGTTACAACATTTGCGCTTTCCCGCATGAGTTTACTCTAAGAGCCTTTATTGATATTTCATGGCCATTTATGGTGTGTGAAGATAGAGCACTGCTTCTTCTTTCTAGTCCTGCGAGATTTGTGTTTGTGACTTCCGAGCATATCACAATCCTTATTTGTCCTTACCTGTGACAATATCCTTACTTCGTCCATTAGCATGCAAGAATGAGGTACCTGCATGTCGCGGTTTGCCCAGCCCGTTTCTCAGCAAGGTTTGCTTATATCTGCTTTGCCACCTGGACTTGGTCAGTGCCTGCGAATCTCGTGGCGCTGCCTGCCAGCATTCCGACGACCGTTCTGTGCTGGAGGAATGGTGATACAGTCTCACCTATGTGCACCGCACATAGGCGACATGAGGACTTAGCTGCACATTGTGCAGCTAAGCCCGAAACAAATACTCGGCCCTAGTACCTCATTAGGTTCTCCTTCGTGATGTCCGCCAACAGCCCTCAACAGAACCGTTTGCATGCACCATGCAGAGTGCTCACCAAGTCCTCGATGAGAGCCATGTGAGTAGACCCTAACTCAATCGCGAAAGCCGGTAGCTTCAACTAAGGTGACAGCATCAACAAAGGCTTGTGTGCACACTATTGATCATAGTGGTAGCACGACAAGCCTAGCTCCAGCTGAGAGCCATTCTGAGCAGTTGATGCCAAACAGCTGTTTGTTGGCGCCCACACGCCAGACGTGCACCAGTGTCGTCGGAAAGAAGGTCACCTTTCCACAATCGGCGCGCCGGCGACAAGCGATTCGTCTAATGACTGTGTCTAAACATCGGCTGGCTGGCTGGGGTCTGCCAGAGTTTGGCCTGCCGTATTTTGGCACGGCTCCGACCGCCTGCCGTATTTTGGCACGGCTCCGACCGCCTGCCGTATTTTGGCACGGCTCCGACCGCCTGCCGTATTTTGGCACGGCTCCGACCGCCTGCCGTATTTTGGCACGGCTCCGACCGCCTGCCGTATTTTGGCACGGCTCCGACCGCCTGCCGTATTTTGGCACGGCTCCGACCGCCTGCCGTATTTTGGCACGGCTCCGCCGACTGGCACGCGCCTGCCGCTCCCAGCTGCGCGTCTCACGCAGTGGGCGCGACAGCCACCAGAGAAAGCCCCCGGGGCACGCGACCTCACCAGGCGTCCAGACGGAGGATCGCCCCAGCGAGATCTCATGGATTGCGCTCAATGTGCCGCACAGCGGGGCTGATGAAGTATTCAGATTATCGTATGTCAACGTTTGTTTCAAACTTTTGCCGCACACCAACCAACCGTAAAATGATTTTACTTTGTTTGAGTGCTTGATTGCAGTGCGCTTGCGTGTGTTCACTATTATAAAGTGTGCGAATATGGGTGTTCAGCGAGCGAGGGGAAGAGCCCGCTGAGGGGCTCTCGTGATGCGGGTGCAGGCATGAACGGCATCCCGTTGTCGGAGAAGTATCGGCGACCTGATCGTGACTGCTTTGCGTTGCCAACCCGTAGCGACGTACCGCCGGAACATTGTGAAGGTCGTGAGTGGGCTGCGTGGTCGAGTGCTCTGCAAGTATATCAAACGCCGCCGCAGAACCTCCCATGAAAGGATTAACAACCATCCAAATCCAAATAGTAGGCGCAATTCCGGATACGAAAGAAGAGTTGAAAAGTGGCCGCAAAAACCTTCTTAGTGCTTCAGAAAACGTGATGATGAACGGTTAGAATCCCTCACATGAACTGATGTTTGATAGCGTGATCGCCCGGTTTCACCCCTATTCGTCCAGCACCTCTTCCGTATGCATATGCGTGGGAGCAGTCTTGCTCATGCCTGGTGCTAACTGTCAAGCATGGGCGTTGGTGCATCCGAAAAACCGAAGAGGAACATCATTGCTTAAGGTACTTCTTCCTATGCAACATCATAAGCTTAATGGCTAATTATATGGCATTGAAAGGCGGGAAAAGGTGAAGTGTACTCCTGAAAAATTTTGTGATATTCTTTCTAAGCCGTTGAAGATATTTGTATAAGATATTGCGCTCACGGACCGAGACCAATCAACTTCGGCCACACCCCCTTGCAAACGTGATATTAAGACTTACCTTGAAATATTTCCCGATAAATGACATCAGTGGAAATGGCAAAATATAGGATATATACAGCGTTTCACGTGGGTCCAAGTTCAAGTTTAAAGCAAGGGCAGGACATTTACACCTCCTTTTGCATTGTCCAGGACAAGCTTTAGTGTGTGTAAACGGTATATTGGACCTATTTGTAGTGACAAATGTGGTAAATCAATCCGCACTGCCAGGGTCAACGCCTCGAAGAGTGTTGACAGGCAGACTCCGATGGACCATGCTGATTTCCACCGCTAACTTTTCGTTCTCAAGCATCATGCGGTATTACCTGACTACTATTGATGCGAAGTTTTAATATGCACTATTTTTACAAAGTCCTGCAAGACCAGAAAAAGACATTGGAAAGCTCTTTAGCCCATCTTACTGGTGAAATAGTCACACCACGTCTCGGGGGTGGGGGTGGGGATGAAGAGGGGTGTCATTATATGTCCCCTGTAATCTTCAAACTAAGCGTTGCATGAAAATGAAAGTGATGTCATCGAAAAGAGCTCGACGAGTAGTGCCCGAAAACACCCCCAAAAGTTTGTCGCCATCATAAAGTGACGTAACCGGAAGGTATCCCTCGCGTCACTTGGTCGCGGGAGAGCTCGGAAATCCCGCCGGTCACCGACTTTTCACGTCAAACTATGCTGTCGCGGGTCAACTCTACTGTCATTTGGTCGCAGGTGGACTTGGTAATCTCGCCGGTTGTTGTCGGACTCGAAGCAGCGATCTTACGATCAGGAATCGAACACTCTAGCGACTGAACTACTGAACAAGAAACAACATGTCGGCTGCCAGATAATTAATCGGGCATACATCAGCTAAAAAATGAGAAACACCAAAGCCGGATATTTGTCAAAAGTAGCGAGGTCAATAAAACGTCACGAGTCACGAGATCAAATGTGAACTTCACAGTACACACTTCTTGGTATTGCATCGGGATACCTTCCGCTTTCAGATGATACTAGAAACCGACCAATTCGTTCTGATAAATTTTTAAAGTCACCATTTCGATGCCTGGAAGATTTAAGCAAACTTTAATCCTCACTTGAAAAATTAAACTAAAATAAAAAATGAAAGCCTGCGAAATGCCACCTCAGTGTCCCATAATGTTGCCGGCAACATGCGCAAACATCTTCACGAATCGATTGGAGATTCACTGAAGTGATGGTTCATAAAAAGATGATTAACTACCTTAGCTAAAGTGGTCAAGCTGAATACTTTCAGTTTGTGAAGTTTAGAAGTTATCACTTCGACTGATGCAATTTTGGAACTCCACATTATTTCTGAAATGCAGTTATGCACGCACAGCCAATTTAACGGGTGCATACTTAATGAGGCGGCACGTTTTTGCTACGTTGATTTCAGTTATGCTGCTTTGTTGATTAAAAAAGTATTGAACTGCACGTTGCTCCTATTCACGCCATGACATTGTGCTGTATGATATGCGGAGGATGAAGGTGCTTCCGTGTCCGTAGCATCTCGAGTAATTCGCCTTGCCAGTAATAATTCGCCGAGTAATGCCATTTCCGATTCTCTTCCCGGACTCAATCCCCTTTGCATGTCCTCAGTTTTTCCCGATCCATTCATTGATGCTCTTTCCTGTCCCGTCCTTATTCCCATTCCCCACCACCTCCACAGTCGTCTTCACCGGTCCAATTACCTGGTTCCATCTCCGGTCTCGGTAATCCTGGTTCCGTTGCGAGTGCTGGATTCGGTGGAGGCGTTTGGATGACGAAAACTGTTCCCATCGGAAGCATGCAAACCGCAATGGGCGCAAATTGTCCAATATAATTCCCAATGGATATAAATACCCTAATGCTCACAGTTGATGCAAAATTTTGGCATTTATCCATGGCCCGGTGGTATGTACGCCTGATGGTTATTCGGTGAAGCGACATGAACAGTAACTGCTAGTCACAAACACCCCCCAATTTCCAGTTTTATTTCACGTTAGCTTTCCATGCTTCTCTTCTAGATCCACTTCCTAGGTTACCTCTACCGGTCCCGTCCCACATCTCCATAACATTCACCATCGCAGTCTACATTCCTGCTCCCCTTCCTCTTTCCCATTCATAGTCCCTACTTCCATAACCCCCTCACAAGTTTCCATCCACGAGCTCCTCTGTATCCTCAGTGCCGATCTCTTTTTCCCTACCACGGTTCCTTTCCCTGGTTACCTTCTCCGGTTCCCTTTCCCGGTCCCCTTCCCGGGTCCTTTCCTCAGTCCCCTTCCCTGGTCCACCATCCCGCTCCCCGGTCCCGTTCCCCGGTCCCGTTCCCCGGTCCCGTTCCCTAGTTACCGTTTTTGTGCAAATTCGCCTGACATGCACTCAACGATTACGTCATATCTAAGTGAGCTGAGATGACTCGGACATGTTTCTTGCATAGGCATGTGTTCACAAAATGCGTCATCGACGATAAATTTCAGTCTCAATCCGTTTGGAACCCATAGCTAAAACATGGACCGGCGGCAACCACCACCCTCTCCCTTCCCGGCATTACACGAGGGCTTAGCTAAAATATCCACCAGCACGTGACTATATAAATAGCCACATGCAGAGCATGAGACAAGTGCCAGTAGCCGATCCGACTGCAGGATAACAGCATGACACAACAGCCATCGGCACTGTTGCGCAAGCGAATGCCAGCAAGCGGTTGAATGCCTCCTGTACGACCCTTCAGTGGTGACGGGCCATTAATCTCAATAGCCTCGCATACGTCATGCCGCGCGCGCCGTGCACGAAGGCAGCCACCGACAGGTGCGCCGCCGTGCCCGGCACACACTCCCAGGGTGGGTCAATATTTGATACGGTATCGTACTCCACCGAGCAGGTCCAATAGACGGCTGACCCAACTACGTTGCCCAGTCACACACAGACACAAAGGGAGCGAGAGAGCGAGAGAGCGAGAGAAAGAGAGAGAGAGCGAGACCTGCTCCAAGGTGGTTGGCGGGCCAGGACCGACATACCACTTCCTCCTCGTATCCCTTTGGGATCCCTCGGAGCGGACAGACATAGCGCAATCAAAGCGTCAATCAAGAGCGTCCTCCCTGGGAGCCGGGCCAATGGACAATGACACCAAGGGGCGAACTTTGGACCACCTGTAGGACACAACAACGACACAGAAAGCATGGACAAAAGGCACTGCTTGTCCGTTGGTGATACTGAAGCCGAGAAAATAGTCAACGATATCTTGCCTTAAATCGGTTTGTAATTTCGCGTTAAAATTTTCAGTTGATAAATTCCACTTTTCCCTTATATCAAGAGGAAACGGCATAACGCTCAATCATAAATATATATGTGTATATATATATATATATATATATGTGTGTGTGTGTGTGTGTGTGTGTGTTTTTATAAATACGAATATCTACGTTAACCCGCGCCGTCTTTCCGGTCAAATCCTCACACCCCGTCTCCGGGGGTGGTTGAAGACCCCCTTTAAAATCCAAACAAAGCATCGCACGAAAACGAAAGAGGTGTCATCGGAAAGCACCTGTTTCGTAGTAGGGTCCGGGTCGCTCGATAGGTAGGGTCCACTAGAAGAGTAGGGTCCGGGTCCACCCCTCAAAAAAGTGACGTCACCAGGGGGCTAGATTTTCACGACTTTTCACGGCTTACATTATGTTTTTTACTCTGAGGAGTTCATTTTGGGGATATATGAAAAACAAAATTTATTTGGAATGAGAAAAGGACAGCGAAATCGACCAGGGCTACCATTTTTGTGGCCCTCCAAAAAAAAAAAAATATATATGTTTGAAATTGCAAAATATTGAGTTTTCAAGTTTACTTTAATTTTCCTTTTCCAATGGGTAGAGCAGACCAAAAAAAACGTTGTTGGAAGTCAATTTGCCCTAATAAAAATGCTTACTTTAGCCAGAATCCTGTGTTTGAACTGCAATATAGCAAATACCCAAAATGTATATCGTTAAAAACGAAAAAAATAAAAATTCACCTCGTACGTTTTATTGCATCCGTAAAGATAAGTAAATGCTGAAAATTTCATTAAAATATCTGTGTCCGTTAAAGCGTGACGACTGGTTAAACTTTTCTGGAGATGACTTCACTTGACCTTGAATAACTCGTTGACCCTAGATGACCTTCCATAGAAATTTTCAATCAGCATGTCAAATTGATGTGGGAAAAGGTATGCCAAATTTGGGCGCGCTACCCGCGCCGTTCGTCCGCTATCCGCGAAAAGCCTGAGGGGGCGGTTGAAGACCCCCCAGAGACAGGACGGGTTAAAAAAAGCCTTCATATATCCATTGCTAACAAAGATCACTTGTGATCCAAAAAAAGAGAAATGTATGAGGTTGGCTGGGAGTTTCATTTCATTTCATTGCGTATCTAGATTTCCGTAACGAGATCTTGTGTAGCATTGTACCTTATTGTTCTGATCATTTGCACTCCATAGAAGCCATGAACTACCACCAGCTAGGTACACCCACCGCGGCGTTATTATATGATCTAAGAGCTTGAGGACAGGATTTGTTGTCACAAGGTACCTGATGAGAAAAGAAGGAGCTGGATACTTCATTTCTTCGGTGGTAGTGCTTCAAGCGCAGCCATGAAGAGCCCAAGTGGCTAAGCATTCTGCTCCCTCCACTCCCCTCTCCCCACACACAGTCTTCTCGGCTCCTGGCCATTAACCCTAAGTCGTTGACTGGAAAGACTGGCCCCCAAATCGGCTTTGTCCCTCCTCACGCACTTTTTTAATCCGCTCCTACGCCCATGCTGTGCACACGTTGTATGCACTGGCTCGCGTTTTTGTTTGGGAAGGGCAAGGAACAGAGAAGTAGCATAACTGACAAAGATTTGTATTCAGACTATTCTGCTTTTATTCCATGTTGATTTCTTTTGAAACGATTCCTAGCCCTTTCTTTCTTTTCGGTCTTTCCCATCAGATCCTTGCACACCGTCTCGGATGGCGTTCATACAAACCCCCGCCCCTTTAATCTCGAAACTAAGCGTCGCACAATAAATAAAGATGTGTCGTCGGAAAGCGCTGGACGAGAAGGGTCAAAAAACCACCCCCAAAATTGTATCCCCAAAGGTGATGTCACTCGGGGGTCTATGCTTTCACAACTGACTTCATATGTCTTGCTCTGGGTAGTTCACTTTGGGGCAGATTTGAAAAACAGAGAAATATTTTAAGTCAGAAAAGGTAGGCGAAATCGACCATGGCCCTAAATTTCTATCCATACAAACCTAATTTGCATGCCAAACATTTTGCGTTTTCAATTTTCTTTAATTTTGAATCTTTAATGGGTAAAGCATACCGCGAAACGTTGCTTGAAGTCAACATGCCCTCATAAAAAATATTTACTTTAATCATACTATTCGATAATACATTTTACCTAAATATTCCTCTGACACATTTTGCTTCCTAAAGCAAAAACCCTACTTTCAAACAAAACACTACAAAACCATATTTGCGCACTTTCAGCGTTTTGCAAACGCCGAAAGTTTCATTAAAATGGCTTTATCCGTTAAAGTATGACGACTGGTTGAACCTTTCTAGGGGTCACCTAACCTGTCCATGACTAACTCGTTGACACTAGATGACCTGACCTAAAAATGTTCACGCAAATTGCCAAATTGATGCATGCGTCGAAAGGTATGCCAAATTTCGGCGTGCTACCGTGCGCCATTCTTTTGCCACGCGCGGAAAACCTTACGGGGAGGCGCAAATAACTCAACCCGAGATGGGGCGGGTTAACATGATCATCTCATTCCTCTCTATTGCAACGATCATTAATGATATTTATGCCCAGGATTATATTGAGAACATTAAAAATAATACAAATGCATCCAAGGAATAACAAAATTAGTAATAAGCATACCAGCAGAGACACCGCAGCAAGGATGCAGGATGGAAGTCCGAGAACAGGACGGTGCGAAACTAAAGACGGAGTTGTGTTATGTTAAATTGGACTCAGATGTAAGTACGTTACGTGCAGCAGTGTTCCTGGTTATCACTTGTCCGCAGCTCAGAGCACACCCTACAACTTGAAGCGAGATGATGTGTCGGAATGTGTTGCTGCTTTGAACGAAAGGTTGCGATGTTTCTGTATTCAGGGTAAAGATTTAATAAGCATTGTCTTTTTCGGCTAAAGCCGGTGCAGGCAGACATTTTAACATTTCATGCGATGCGAGGAAAGTTTATCGGATTCAAACGCTGATGCGGCGTGGAAAAGGCCGACAGACGTAGTCACGTATTTAAATTGAAAAGCTGTCGGGCGTGGCAATGTTAATATTGATCCGTGACAGCTCAAACTGTCAAAGCCTGCAGCACCAGCACAAAACAGTAGAAAATAGACACAAAACACTGGTAAGATTCGTGCCAAACACCGCCTAAAATACCTCGTGGCATAAGGTATCTGTTAATTTAATGCGCGGGAGGAGTTCATAGACGATAAAATGTTCAATGATTAGCATAAAAAGCGACACATGAGACAAACGACCAAATCGGCCATCGGCATAGGTAATGCGATGAAATTTCGAAAGAAGGGGCCCTTCTATTTTTTTCGAGCTTTGTATGAGCCCTTTTGGTGTTGCAGGACTATAAAGACTCACGCTAACTTCATCGCAATACTGGCATAGCAGCTAACCAACCCACCAATTATTGGTACTTCCATGGTATCGGGCTAATTTATAGGACATCCAAGTGGTAGACTGAAAATTCGATATTGTGACATATCCGAAGATAGGTCTATAGGAATAATTCTGTCACCATAATTCTGAAAATGTTATGTGTTGGTTAGATGAGGATTGTCACCACAACTCTGACAATATTCTATAAAAGTTAGATGATTGTCACCATGACACTGGCAACATTCTTTGATATATGGAATGTGTGATATTTCAAGATGTGTCACAGCCTGAATCCTAATCTGCAGAATATTCAAAATAAGACTAGTTTTTAAAATGTGTAAATGGGATACTAAACCATCAAGGTAAATCGTGTAAATCACCAAGGTCCGTCCCGTCGCACTGTAAGGGCTGGGTCAGCCGTCAGGCGGTACATGCAACATGAAATACTCGACCCAGACTATCGCAATAGCCTTACACAACCCATGTCTAACGCAGACAAAACAGAAGACTGCATTATTGCTTTTCCACCTTAGGTTACCAACTCCGGGCACATAAGCATGCTAGCATGGATGGAACGAGTAGCACTTTCCCTCCTGAGAAATGCTGGAGTGCACAATGATCAGCAGCGTTCCAACACTGCAAACTCACCTTGAACTGCAGCGTGACTTGCTCCGTCGCCTTGGACACCTGATCGGCAATCTGACGCCACTCCGGCCAGCTCCCGCCATCGCCCATGCTCCGGCATTCGGTGGTTCGATAAATGGTCCGACATTGGCCCTGTTGACATGCGATCCAACATCGGACAGGCGTCGACGATCCGACAACACCTACCGGGTCGACATGCGATCCCACGACGTCGGCAACGTCCACGGTCGGCATATGATCCAGCAACACGAGGTCAACATGCAACTCAACATCCTGTCGGCATTGTACCGACACGGGCGCCGCCGGCAGGCTCAGTGGCATCATCTGGCAGCCGATCATCTGGCAGTGGGGCCCGCGACAAACGGCAGGCATGTTATCTTTAGCCGGAAAATTATGTCGTGTCACACAGCTGGTAATGGACTGAGAGGCGTGCCAACTGATCGATGCCCATCGAGACCATCATGAGTCCCGTGCACCTCCCCTATCTCCAGCGAACAAACAAACGGAACGACCAGACATCCCTACCGAATTCCCGGGGCCATGGAGCTGGCTCAGGTTAAGCGTTTAGTAATGACGCCCGGTTTTAGACACCTTGCTGGATTAATTGATTACACTGGCCTGCGTTTCAAAAACTTTTTCAAAGGGTCGGAGTTTCTCAGCTGTTCTAATATAAGTTTCTTGTGCTGAATCCGAAAATACTATCCATTTTTTTCTCGATTAGCTCAAGTTCTCACACTACGTCAAAGATATCAACCCACACACTGATGTATCAGTATCCATACTGCAGTATGATGTATCAGTAGCGGAGAGAAGTGAGAATTGGGACGCGGGAGAAAAAGGACAAAGCATTATCTTTTAAAGTACAAGTCCAACGCTGCTTTTTTATTCTGTAATATTTTCTTATTAACAAGCGGCAGCGTTGGCAAGCACTGCCGTCTTCCTTTTCGACGTGCAACGTGGCTGTGTGAACAATGAGTGGAAAAGGTTCTGATTTTGGGGTGTCAATAACTCGTTTCTTTGGATTGTATCACCAAATGTTTTGTTCAATTATGAATATATTACTAGCATATGGAATTTTGCAACATTTGACAAGTGTTTTTGCTATTTGCTCGTGTGTGTTAGACATACGGACCTGATTGATGGAAAACGTGTGTTGGACATACGGACCTGATTGATGGAAAACGGTGATGGTGGGAGAATTTGGACAAGCATCCCAATTCTACCAGCCTGTCCCATTGTAATGTTACATGTAGTTTACACGTATTTAACCCGTCATATCGCAATAAGGCATTTGATTTCAGTACATGTAAGTAAATTTTAGTGAACTACCTCAATGAAACTACTGTCAACTGCGCCTGTAATTAACCCATCATATCTCAGAAAAACATTTGATTTAGTAAACGTAAGTAAATTTTAGTAAACTACCTCAATGAAACTATTGTCAACTGAGACTGTAATTAACCCGTCATATCGCAATAAAGCATTTGATTTTAGTAAATGTTCTTAGCATCCGTCGAAGAGCTACTAACGGACTAGTTTAGCAAGAAGTGGGGACAACACTCAAAATTTTATCCATGATGATTTTATGCACCACAACTTGAAATAAAGAAGTGCTTCGCATGACACAATTTTGAGTTAACCGCCGAAATAATCACAGACTAACCTTTACCTATTTTAATTCACGTCCCAAATCTCCTTTTGAGTCCCATTTCTCCCTGTCACCAGTCCCAATACTCCCTCACTCGTCGTCCCAATTCTCACTAAAATTGCACCTTTATTTTTCTTGAATAACAGAGTAGATTCATTACTTTTCATTTTCAAATTTCAGTCTGCAGCGCACAAATGTCTGGGGGTTACTTTGAAATCAGGAATATGTCGCTCGCTGTAATGACACGGGTGCAACGGCGGGTCAAAGTTGCGGTCCGATTTTTGTCCCAATTCTCACCACTCTCCCTACTGGATGCATCATCTCTAATGTCGTTTTTGTGTATTTCCAGGTGTAATCTGGAAGTCATGAGTCGGCAGTGTCAAAATCATCCAGACAGGTACTGTTACATAGTGGAAAGGTCACCCTACCAGATCGCCAGGCAAGCATAACCGACTTTGTAAAAAAAAGAGTTACCACGCATATTTTGGAGTGAAACTTGGTGATCAGGACAAGCCGTTTGCCCTTCATATCTGCTGCAAGTCATGTGGAAGGCCTACGAGCCTGGAAGAACAAGACCCAGAAATCCATGCCGTTCGGCATTCCCATGGTGTGATGGAGGGAAACAGATCTGAAAGGAGTAAATCGAAAGAAACAGGAAGCATGTAAAATATCATAATGTGTCATCAGCCAACAAGCGAGTCCCTCATGGTCCAGATGTCCCCATCCCTGAACCCAATGTCGACATCGAGTCATCTTCCGACTCTAGTGGGGATGAAATGGACGCAGACGCGTCTGGTGCATATGAACCCACCGGGAACGATCGACCGGTACCGTTGAACGAAGCTGAACTCAATGACCTAACGAGGGACCTGAACTTGTCCAAGGAATCTGCTCAGGTGCTGGGTTCACGGCTCCGCGAGAAACGTTTGCTGGCGCCTGAAACGACATTCCTTTGGTATCGGAATCGCGAAAAAGAATTCAGAGAATACTTTACCTTCGACGAAGAAAATTCTCTAGTCTACTGCAACAACATCGCGGGCCTAGGCAATGGGTACAAAGTACATCCCGGCAGAATGGAGGCTGTTCATAGACTCTCGAGTAGGAGCCTGAAGGCAGTTCTTCTGAACAACGGCAATAAGTTCGCGTCGATTCCTGTTGGACACCCGTGCAACTGAAGGAAACGCATAACAGCATGGAACTTTTGTTGTCTGCTTTGAACTACAAAGAGCATGGTTGGCTGATCTGTGGTGACCTCAAGATAGTAGGTCCCGTCCTTGGGCTGCAGGGCGGCTACACGAAATATCCATGCTTTTTATGCCTTTGGGACAGTCGGGCTGACAAACAGCACTATGTACAACGCGACTGGCCATCTAGGTATGCACTTAAACCTGGCTCCCACAACGTGCAGTCACGCCCCCTGGTTGAACCACAGAAAATCCTACTTCCACCACTCGACATCATACTCGGTTTTATGAAAAGTTCTATAAAAGCACTGGATAAAGAAGGACGAGGATTTGCATTTTGGGGACAGAAATTTCCTCATGTTAGCAGAGAGAAGCTGAAGGCTGGCGTATTCGACGGTCCTCAGATAAGGGAGCTCATGAAGGACACTCGATTCTAAGAATGTCTGGAACAGTCTGAGCTCTCTGCATGGCTGGCCCTTGAAGTCAATTATCACCAACGTCCTGGGTAATCACAGAAGTGCGGAATACGTGGAGGTCCTCGATGAGTTGATGGACAGTTTTCAGCAACTTGGTGCTCGAATGTCGGTAAAAATGCAGTTCCTTAGGTCCCATCTAGATTATTTCCCAGATAACTGTGGAGATTACAGTGAAGAGCAGTGAGAAACGCCTCCACAAAGTGTGTATATTGGTTGAAATCCTACATTCGCAAGGAAGCAAAACCAATGTTTTGTGTACGCATCGGCGATCATCGCCAAGTAAGTTCACCAACCTCAGAGTGTTCTTATCATGTCCGGAATGGCGCCTGTGTTCTTCCGCATATTCTGAGCACGACACCAACACGTGACGCACTCTCGGTGCGGCATCACACCTCATGCATTTTGGCCTTCGTCGCCACACCACATACAGCTGTGTAGTTGGCGTGTGCCCAATTCAAAGACGGCAGAGGACCACCTCGTCCCTCCCAGTGTAGCTGAAGAACGATAGCCACAGCGCTAAGCATGGTTTGATTTGCTTCAATTTGTTTAACTCCACTCGGTTATATTTGCCCCGTCACCGTATGCGGATAAATTATGAAATATTTTGATAATGGTCACTGGCAGGGAGTGGAAGCACACGACGACATTGTGCTTGTGATACACGCCTTGCAGCCTGGTCGGCCAGCTCATTGTCACGGCTTCCGACATGTGCTATGTGCTAGAATCCAACAAAGTGCTACCTGTTTTCCAATACGATGGAGCGAAGTAAGTTGCACTAAAATTTGGCTATCAATTCGGCAGTGAAAACCGTCGCGCTTGACGGCAGAGGGAAGGATCTTGTGATAGATCCTCTCACGAAAGCACAACCCACAACGGTATCAATATTCGAGCCAGCTGTGTACGTGACGATGCAGCGATAATATACTAAGGAAATGTTTTCTAATGAGCGTGAATTTAGCCCCTCTTTTGTGATATTCCGATTTTCCACGGCAGCAATGAAGACATCGATAGAGGGGGAGATCAGCTCCCATGGAGAAGCAGCCACTTGTTCATACTGCGGAATTACTTGCAGTCGAATTCTCGCTTGTCCAGGAGCGTCCTCACTCTCACACACAAAAGAAATTCCCCGCCCAACGTTATCACGAAGACCCGCATGCACGTCACAAGAGAAAACCGATGGGTAAGATGCGAGTGTCTGGACCTGTCTCGTTTTGCAGGTGTAGCGAAGATCTAGCACTTCTCGTCTCATGGGCAAGGTGGCTCGCGAGCATCCGCCAGTGCGCTGATTGTGGGAGATGTGCGAAATTATCCGGTGTAATTATTACTACCAACACAGCGTGGTATACTGGATCTAGCATTCGCCAATCGCCAAGTGGTAGCACACGCACCATCGTATATAAAGCATGCATGGTCGAGCTTAGAACTCAACAGATAACGACAGAGCAGGTGCAGTTTCTCTATCAGCACAGAATGACATACGAGACGCACATTTCAATACCGCCAATGTTTAAGACACTTGTCCCGGAGCATAGGTATGTCCACTGTATGAAAGACGGCAAGTTTAATCAAGTGGTTCAAATGTGGTAAAAACTAGGCTCATCCCTCTGACAGTGGGCACGGTGTTGTGAGAATATTGGATGGGTATCTTCACTTCGTCTCGCAATAACATAAGCAACACTATTGGCTACTTCGCTGGGATCAGCTGTAACGTGTTCCCCAATATCCAGTGCTGGCAGGAGAACTGATGAGAACTGCCCAGAAGTCCTCTTGATACGGAACTATACTGCTGACATGGGCGCGGATCGGCTCAGCTTCCCTATATACGATCACCATGGTCACGCTTCGCCACATGTATGGTGCGCTGAGCCAGTGCCCTGGCCTTTCTGGAATGCTATGGTTTTTTTGTTGTTGTGCCATAGCGATCAAATTCCCTGAACGCACATCTCCGAACTCAATAGCTAGGCAGCACTCCGGGGTCCACTATGGAACATGGTGGATGAGGGGTGCAGGAGGTCCTGGTATGCAAGCTGTGGCTCAGTCAAGTATAATATACGTTCGAACCTCACCTGTCAATGATGGATCTGCGGGGTCGAGTGGAAATCCAAC